>CAUYPK010137483.1:0-37687 GCA_963574355.1 Loris lydekkerianus
CTGCCTCTACCTAGATACAGCCAATGTGGTACCATGCCACTGGCCCGACCCTGTCACTCACCTCTTCCCCCACCTTCTTTCCCTGCCCCTTCTCCACAATAAAAAAATAAATAAATTCAAAAAAAAAAAAAAAAAAAAAAAGATTTGCCTTATTAATGCCTAAGCATAAATATATACAGAAAAAGAAATGCTTATTAAGTTCACTAACACTGATAAAATAATAATATTGTAAAAAAAAATTAATAAAATTAACCTGAATAAGAATGCTCAGAATCTATTTTTTACTTATGTATTTATAGTGCTTAAAGATTATTCGATTATGGGTGGATAGTAAACTTAGTCTGCTTTCTTCCTAAAAGATCATGTTTTAAACAACAGATTTGCAGTATAATTTTTGTTTTAGTTTTCAAGGTGGCATTTACCTTCACTATTTTTTATTATTGTTATTACCACAAATGTCTCGATCTATTAAAATAGAAAGTAGCAATGTCATGAAGGAATATGTTACAAAATTTTCAATAATAACCATGGAGATATGAAGCAATTTGCTTCAGACTAGGGAAATAGTATATGTGTTCTCCCCGTGCCCACTTATTTTAAATAAACATCTTTCTGTCAATTCTGGTTTATGTGGAATTCATTCTGGCTTTGTGTATTCCAGGCATTATTAAATTACTGCATCTCACACTTATACTCTGATTTAGAATCTATACCATTTTCTGCAAAATACAACAGGCAGCTATTATTCATCAACTGTACTTGACAACACTTGTGAATTGAAATCTATGGCCAGATTTATGCTACCCTATTAGATCATTTAGAGACAATCGCCATATCAAAAAGAATCTACATTTGAGTCAATATACAAAACTGCTAATTATAATGACTAACACTTATAACATTTAGTACAATGAATATTAATGAATGCCTGCTATTTACTAGGCACTATGCTAAAGAATTTATGTGGATTACTTGAATTTAGTTAATATCTGTTATCATTCCCATGTCTTTTTCTATATATTCAACATTAACAAGATGACAAAAAAAAAAATCACCTTGCTGTGTTTACTAGGTAGACTTCCCTATCCATGCTACCTGGGAGACTGTAGAGTATAAGCATTCAATGTTGGACAGAACACATACTGACCTTAGAAGTTTTAATTCTGCTGTAATAGGGCCAATATGCAAAACAAATATTGCATATGGAAGAGGTTGGAAGAAAATGGGATTTAAGACAAAAACTCCATCAGAAGATATCAACTTTAGTGCTTGCGTCGGCAGCACATATACTAAAATTGGAACGATACAGAGAAGCTTAGCATGGCCCCTGTGCAAGGATGACAAGCAAATTTGTGAAGTGTTCTATATTTTGTAAAAAAGATATTATCTTTTGAAAAAAGGAAAGATAGAACTAGCTCTATACTTCAGTGATGAGCTTACAGCGGAGTGGAAAGGCAAGGAAAGAACTCAGTGAAAATGAACAGAGTTGGCTATGAATATGACTTTATGTTTATGGCTCAATTACTTAACTAACATGAGCTAACATAGCCAAGAGTAATGCAATTTTAATGAATTTCATCTTAGATGTATTGTCTAGCTGTAGGAAAAGACTACAGCTCTAATTGTCTTGCAGTAAGAAATTGTAATTATCTCTTTAACATATATATTATCATTTTCCCTTCAGTTAAAATCATAACAAAAATTTTAAAAAGTCAGTTTTGATAGCCACAGTTACATATAGAATAGCTTATATATTATATTAACTAAACTTTTGAATATAATCTGAGTATTTTGAAGGGTTAAAGCAACAAAATGACTTAAGATTGTAGGAAAACATGTGATAACATGATAATAATGTTTCTAGATTTGAATGAAATGTTTCTAAACCAACAACTTTTTTTGTTTGTTTGGGGAACATGTGAATGTTATCGACAGAGTTGTTCTAGTTAGTGAGTTACTAAAGTACCGCCTAAATAAATACAATATCATTGTTGAAATTAAGTAGTTCTTATTTAAAGATAATTCTTGTTTTAAGCCTCCCAAAATTGAGTGTGGTAGAAATTGACTTTCATGACAAGGGACATTTGAATGCTACTGAAGAAGGGCTGCAATTTATTTTTGTAGTAATACTGAAAACAATAAGCTACAAGTAAATGTAACTTTTCATTTCTCAACAACAACAAAAAAAAAATTGCAAAGTGAAACATAGAAATAATTTTTCTAATCTAGAATCTGTGTTCAAGTGTCTATGTTCAAGTGAAATAAATTGAAAAGCTAAAACTCATTACATAGATGTAATTGATGAAATATAATTTTAATATAACTATATAAAAAAGGAAAATAGAATTGCCAATTTGCTCTGTAAGAAGCTCTCTCATGCCTTATATTTGTATGTGTCCTACAAACCATCAAATCTAAAAACATCTTTGTCTTATGGGGATAATGTATGCTTTTTATTAAAAAGATATACAGGCAAAGTATTTTATGGATTTGTTTTTATCAGTGACACTAGACATGTACGATTTATAAGTACAGAGCATATAGACTGAGAAGTGCACGTTCGGTAATATCCTGGGAGAAAAAGAAACTCAACAAGCAATCACAGATAGCATCTTCCTATTGTTTTCAAATATCCTGTTCCTGGGTAACGAATTATTTTATTTGAAACTTGTAGCGATATGTCTAACTCAGAGCTCCATCCCAACACAAATGTAGAACTCAGTCATTTTCTTAAAATATAGTGTATTCTTGCTGTTATGTAGAAATGAAAAAAAAAATGTTATTGCATGTTAGCAGATAATTTCTCTGCTATATTTTTGGAGATCCCTCAAGGCATAACTTGTAGAGAGTTTTAATTTAAAATATCAGCGAATACCACAGTCAATAAGGTTTCATTGCTCATATTTCAACAGCATTTTACTGTGTGTATTATTAGTGACCTGAGAATCACAATCAATTTATAAGGTACAAACTTTGAATGCAATTTGAGTACAATATAAGTAAAGGTTCCATTTTTAGAATGTGTTTTCTAACTTCAGGGCAATAAAATGTTTTATGTACTGCTTTTGAAACTTTTTCACATAGGTCAATTTGTTTATTTCTTAAATCTTACAGTTATCTTTTGAATGTTACAATAAAAAAAATAGCTGGGCCTTGTGGTTATTCAGAAATTAACATAACCACAGAGCAGTTATAGTTTTTACTGAAAAGTTCATTAAGGCAAATGTACCACTTAAAAATATTATTAAACAACATGTAATACCATTTATCACTTATTATACCTATAGACATAAAAATCATTCCATGAATGGATAATGGGATGGATATATGTGTGAAGATCATGGGTAGAACTGCAAAAATTAGGATCATCAATTATCACTAACTTTTCTTAAAAAAAAAAAAAAAAGCAAGATCTAAGATCTGAAGGCAAGTATGTAAGGCATATTCCAAAAATTACAAGTACTTCAGTTTACCTAAAAAAAAAATAGACTAGAGAGAGATGAAGAATGTTTGAGGAAGGAGGAAAAAAAATAAATGCAGGCTCAGCACCCGTAGTACAGTGGTTATGGCGCTGGCTGCATGCATGAAGGGTGGCGGGTTCGAACCCTGCTGATGCCATCTAAACAATAATGACAACTGCAACAACAAGAAAAAAAAAAATGGACTTTGTGGCAGGTGCCTGTACTCCTAGCTACTTGGTAGGCTGAGACAAGAGAATTGCTTAAACCCAAGAGTTGAAGGTTGCTGTGAGCTGTGATGCCAATGCACTCTATTGAATGCAACATAGTGACACTCTCAAAAAAATTAGTAAAGCTTCACAAGAATGGAGAAATAAGAATCCTATGTACTCAATTCTGACATGAGGACAATTAAGGTCCTAGTACACAGTAGGGAGTAGAGGGGGAGCCTAGAAAAGGAAGGGGGTATCAAGGAGTGTGGCAAACCTTTTGGGGGCAAGGCACAAAGATAAGAGGGTCCTTATCTAACAAAAGCCATCAATGTTACCTGGTTCTGTACCCTCAATGAATCCCAACAATACAACAAAAATTATGATAAAAAATAAAAATGAACATAAATAAATGAATATTAAAAAAAGAAAAAAGAAACGCAAGTAAGATTCGGTAAAACTTTCAGTCACTGAGTCCACATAATTTTAAATAGGGAATGATCCTTTATAACAAATATTTTCCTTTACTCTTTAAATACTTTCATTTCTAAAAGTTAAAATTATGATTCCCTGTGTGATGAGACACAAAGGGGAAAGTCACAGGGTAAGGATCCTGTAGTTAGAAAAAAGAAGCAAATGACAGAAAATATTTCTCATGACCAGCGAGATATTTAAATGTAAGAAACACCTAACTGATTTTGCTGTCGAAAATGTTGGCTGCTGCGGGATAATGTTGACATTATAGTTGAATTGATCTTTCTAAAATGAAGCCCTAACTATTGCATTCCCTTGTTTCTAATTTTTCATATAACTTCCCTTGAATGATAAACCCCATCCTTCTTTGGAAAATAGGGAAAACCTTCAAGATGGGGCCTCATTTTTAAATTTCAGATTAGTATGAAGGTACATTATGATGAAGTTATATTATTCACATTTGTTAGGTAAAGTCCAAATTATAGTGGAGCTCTTCACCTAGGAGGTGTGCTATACGCCTCCACGCTGTACCCAGTAAGTGAGAGCTTACCAAACCCTCGCCCCTTTCTTCTCCCCGCTCCTTGTCCCTCTCCAATTCTTGAATGTAATTGTTTTTTTCTTTTCTGTGGGCATGCAGTTGTCCACCTACTAGTTTCATATCAGTCTTGAGTACGGTGGATGCCTTCCTTTTCCATTCTTGTGATACTTAGGAGGATGTTCTCCAAATCCATCTAATAAATGCAAAAGACATAGCATCTCTGTTTTTCTTTATGGATGAACAGTGTACCCTCATGGCTTCATTTTTAAACTTTTGTCCTCGGGACACAACGACCTGGCACGGTGCTTGTTGCTCATCCTTTGAACCTTCACCCATCTACAGCAGCCCTCTGAATTCCCCTGCCCAGACACTCTCTGGGCTTCACCCAGTAAAAACTCTATGACCTTATATAGGTTGCTTAATTTTTCATCCCCATTTTTTTCTTATCTGTGAAATGAGAATAATAATTAAAACCTTTTGTAGGGATGTTTTAGGGGCTTGAAATTCCATGACAATTCATTAGGGCAGTGTCTGGCACATTCCCTCAAAAATATTTATCAATTGTCTATTATGTGCAATATGCAATTTTAGGCGCTAGAGTGAATAAACTGTACTGCTTTCATGGTTTCTAATATTTGTTAAATAAATATTAGTTTATATTATTAACAATGATTCTTTGAGACTTCGTTTAGACATCCTTTCCCCCGATCTGTTAATGTGACCCTCTACTATGATTTATTTGAATGTTTGTGTCCCTCCAAAATTTATGTTGAAACTTAATTCCTGGTGCAACAGTATTAAAGGTGGGATCTTTAAGAAGCTACTCTTTCCTGGATGGGATTGGTATCTTACAAAAGCACATTCTTCTTAGTACAGTATCACAAGGAGAAAAGCAAATAGACAACATATTCAATACTAATATGAAGCCAGCTGATGATCTACTACATAGCCACATAGGACTAAAACTCAATTCAATTCAAGTTGGGGGAGCAGAACATGGAAGGGGAGAGAGGGGACAGGCGAGGGAAGGATTGTGTGTTCCCACTTACTGGGCACAACAAATGGGTATATGACATACTTTTTGGGTGTGGGACACAACTATAAGATGGACTCTGCCTAACAAATCCAAATATTGTGACCTGGTGGTTTGTACCCTCACATTAACCTGAAATAAATAAACAACAAAAAGGGGGGGGGGCATAGGGTGGCGCTTGTGGCTCAAAGGAGTAGGTCGCTGGCCCCAAATGCCAGAGGTGGTGGGTTCAAACCCAGCCCCAGCCATAAACTGCAAAAAAAAAAAAAAAAGGGTGGGGGGTGGGGATAAACGAAAGGGAACTAGGTAGGACCTTACATCCACCAGCTCATCTGATGTGTGAAGACATAAACACCAAGGCAGTAAGGCACCATCTTGGAAGCAGAGAGCAGCCCTCCTCAGACCTGAATGCTAGCACCTTGATCTTCGACTTCCAAGCATTTGGAACGATGTTGTTTATAAACTACAAAAAAAAATTACACAGTTTGTGAAATTTGTTATAGCAGCAGAAGTAAACTGAGACATTCTCCCACGTTCTCTCTTTACATCTTCTGACTTAATTCCCACTACCTTTTACTGTTAGTAGTTATGACCTCCACAGTTGCCCTGTGATCATCAATGGCAGAGACTAAGGTTTGTTCACCTTTCTTTTGCCAGCTTTTAACATATGTTTGTCACACAGATAGAACACACAAAGCACTTGGGGAAGGATGGCATATGCCATTGTTATATCTGGTGGAAGAAGTGACAAGGAAGTGGCTAAGTGTGGAGAGCAGAAACCAAATGTAGCTGGGAACCAAATTGCAGGTAGGAACTATTCACCGGTGGGACCATATATAGTAAGAAGCTCTTAGTGACCCACAACTGACCTGGGGCTTGTTACTGCTCTACCATTGCATGGATAGAGCTTTCATTAAGGATTCTAGGAAGATACTACACATTGGTGCAGTAAGGAAATTAGAACCTAACCATATATATATTATCCTGTTATATAATTGCAACATGTCAATTACCTCAAAGGCAGGAAATAGTAACTGATCCTGCCAGGAGAAAGGGGGGACAGACTAGTGGGCATATGAAAGACAACGTATGCTCAGACTTCAGAGTCTTTCTCCCCTCATCGAGAATGACCCTTTTTCTTTGCAATAAATGTTGTTGTGACTGCTCCCTATCTGGGATCACTCTGCCATTGGCTCCACTTGGTATCAGTGCTCATTCTTAACACTGGGAAGAGGGGCACAAGGGGATATCCAGTCAAACCTAACCTCATTTTGATATTAAGTTAACACAATCAACCCAAATCAAACCACCTGCATTTTAAACTTCCTTTGTTGATACTGCAGCCCAACCATTTCTCTTAAATTATATTGGACAAATCCCTTTAACATCTCCCATTATAGGATCAACATGCAGGAAATTTGTTTCATTTTCAGCAAGGAGACACATTGCCATGAAAACTTAAAATTATGTATTTCCATCTTCAAAAGGGTGTTTTTGATGCCTGAATAAGGACTGCAACATCCATGGGAGAAGAATGTTTTTCTAGTTTTGTTCACTTCTGTATCTTCAGAACAACCTGACACACAGTAGGTGTCTGAAAAACATTTGTGAAAGGAGAAAAGGAAGTAAGGAGGGAGAAAGGGGTGGGAAATACCAAGAAAGATCTGGTTTTCATTAATAAGATAACCTGAATCTTTACAAACATGCGTGTGTAGATAAAAATAATCTAAACAAATATATGCACTTATCAAATACCTATGAATATATTTATAATACATATGTTAAAATCAAATATAATATGTATATATGTTACTATACATGGGTCATTAGGACAGTTTTGAGATGAAAATCAAGAAATATAAAATCTTTGCAGAGAGAAACAAATGAAGCCTTCTCGAGCCACACACCAAAGAGCCAAATATGTGGAAACTTGCATGGGTGAATCAGAAAGGATGTTGCCAACTGTGTTTCTTGAAAGGGAAATAATGGACCATAACTCAGGCTGTCTCAAAACTTTTGGTGGGACCTATGTATCTATTATGACTTTATATTTGCATATACAATCTGGTTTCTTATGGCTTTTCTTTAAGAAAAAATCTGAGTATATAATTTTAAATGTAAAGATATTCTCATTTAGGATAGAAAATCAAGAACAAAACAAAATTTGTTTTATTAAATCATCAAATGAGTCAGCATCAGATTGTTAAGTTTCTGATCAACCTTATACATGTGTAGCTGCTAGTAGCTTGCGTTCTGTTTGCTGTAGGAGGTGATGTATCTTTATCAAAAATAGTTACTAATCTAGAGACACAGGAAAGTTAACAGTCATGTTTCAGAATGATATAAATATAGATTAATAATTTCTATGTCTCTATTTAGATTAATTCTTTGGTACTTTTACTATATGGAGCAATGGATTCAAATGTCTAGATCAAAATCTGTGCAAAGGAGAATAAACTGAAAGCCAATATATTGAGAGTCAGGAAAACATAAAATATTGGGGGGAACGTATTGATTCCAAGAGACTAAGTAAGCGTGCCTGAACATAATGATCATGTGTGCATGCAAATTTTATTTTTGTATCTACATGTATTTGTGTATTTGCTGTTGGGCTTGCCATAAAAACCAGACAATTCTCAGATGTCAGAGGAGCTATTTGTCTCAATATTTTGCAGGGTCAGTCAAGATGAATAACCCGGTAGTTTGTACCAACTAGACAGCTTTAGCCAATGGGTACCATCTCAAATGTGGATCAATTTTGTCAAGCATCAGATTCGTTGACAAAATTGAGGACAATATGCTTTCATATATAATCTGATTTTTAAATATTGGAAACTAATTGAAAACTAATTTTTAAAAGACAGTAGACAAAATGGTAGAAAACTGAAGAATGGTCTCTAGCCTGGCTGCAAGATTAGACGTGCATGAATACACACAAAGACCAACATTTGAGTTTGATTCTAAAAGCTTAACAATCTCCCTCATGTGAAGTACAGGACTTAGAGTTTAAACTTCTTTATTTCTCCACTTTTCTCTTTTGAAATATTCTCAGGACTCCAAAGGGGTGGCTAAGAGAGTCTGGATGACTGAATGTGAACCTATAACCTGTAAACCAATTCTCTTCTTCTTGTCTCTAAAGCAGAAACTAACTACTTACTGAGAATAAAGAGCACGCTTGAAAGCCAAATCAAAAAATATATTAACATTCCTCTCTTTTTAATGTGCACCCCAGGACAGTTTTAGTAACAATTACAAGAAAATTACTTGAAAAAAATTTTTTTCACAGCGCAATTCATTCACCCCAATTGAAAGGACTAGGCAGTTGGCAAAGAAAGCATTGATGTGCCCTTGATTAACATGGCAGATTTATTTATAATCTGCCGCTGTAAACAAATAATCTATTCTCTCCCTGTGCCTTATCAAGGATGCTATTCTGCATTTCTGCCTGGCCTGTCTTGTCACATGCTCTGACATCTGCCAGTTCTGTGGCAGACGCTGCCATTGTGAAGTCTAAGTTTAACCCACTCTATCCTCTGGGAATATCCTGAACAGAAATTTCCCTGACATGTAGAAAATTCAGAGTCTCTTGTGTAAACTTACCTAGAGTTCACAAAGTAAAATATCTTGCTTTTTAGGTCACTTATTCTCATTTAGTGCATATTGTCAGAGGTTATTCAGTGTATTCTGCCAGAATTTGGGATGCTTTGTTTTTCCAAGATGAACAACCTGTGAGTTCCATCAAGCCATCTGAACTGCTGGCAGTTGCTGCCTATCAGATATACCAGATGCACATCAAATATGCATCTTCCCCACTCTTATCACATATGAAGTAAAAAACAATATGCAATTTCTGTATATTCTTTGAAATAGAATTTTGACAAGTAGTTTAAACACCATTCACTAGAAAAAAACATATTTTTTCCATTCCAAGGTTAATTGCTATAAATGAGAATTACAGTAACTACAAACTCAAACTTCTTGCCAGTACTGAAAACAGCAATATAATCATCAAAGGGAAGATTAACCTGCTTGATTTATGTATCACATTGGAAATTTGGACTTTTTTGCTCAGCAGTCACTACTGAATATTTTCTGTACTTATCCATTGAATAGTTTGTGAAGGGGATCAGAACAGAGTAGGCAAAGCTGCCTGTCCAATTTCTATGACAGACATCTCTAATACTGGGAGGAATAAAGACAATACGTATTATTTGAGTCTTGATAATATGTGCACAACTCCCTACTATATTTTTACTATTTTCAGGAAAAGAATAGTACTTCCTTTCCAATGCTAACCTTTCCCTAGCTTACCTCATTCTCTATTTCTCTCATCTTTCAAAAAATTGCCCCGTTTTCCCCTTGGCTTATAAATTCAAATTTTTCTTCCTTATTTGACCCAGAGTTTAAAATAATGATAAAGTCTCCCTACCATAAAAATAAAATTTATCCCACATTTTAATGTGTTTTTTTCTTTCTTGCTGATTTGCTTGAGGTCTTTAGATTCCGGTAAGGGGGGAGGAGAGGATGGACAAAAACCTACCTAACAGGTGCAATGAACACTGTCTGGGTGACGGGTACACTTTATAACCCTGACTCACGTACAACAGAAGTGATCCATGTAACCAAAAGCATTTGTACCTTTGTAATATTTTTAATAATAAAGAAAGTTTTAAAAAGTTATCATCTTCTCTTTCTTCTTTTGTCTGGCCTGAATGTTACTGAAAGAATCATATGCAATTCCTTAACTCACAATCCCCCCTAAATCCCAAAGACAAAAAAGGACATTTCTTGGAGGTCATAGAAAGCTACGCATTAGCTCCACTGGCCTTTTTCAGTCATGTCAGAGATGTGGTCAGCATGGCCATCCTCAATGCCCCATTTTCTTCTGTTCTCTTCCTAACTTTTTAACTGCCCCTTCTCTGGCTAGCTAGCCTGTCTTTCCTGTTCACTGTAGATAATCCTCAGGGTAGTATCTTCATTTGCCTTTGTTTAACAGGTTTAACTATCATGGAAGATCATTCAGTTGAGCTTTCTAAAGAAATCTTAACTATCGAAAATCACTAACTAGTCTAATAGACACAGATTAAAGATACAGCACATATAGCCTTGCGCTGGAAGGTAGGCTACCCAGTTTCACTTTGAACTCAGATTTAAATTCAGACTTTGCCGCTTACTGGCCAGGGGACCCAAGGTAAAATATTTCACCTCATTGTGTCTCAGTCTCTCACCTGCAAAACAGGGATAAAGAAAGCTCCTACCTTACTTTGGTGAGAATGAAGGGAGCTAATATATGCAACGTGCTTAGCACAGCATTCAAAGAATTGTAAACATTCAATTAAGATTCTACATTTTTGTAATATGTGGCCTTCTCCCTAAGGCTGGCATTTCCCCCAATGCTTGATGTCTTTTGGCCTAAGTTAATTTCCTTCCCCAGGCTCAGCTTAGTAGCCAGCTTTTCATGAACAATTTTTTTCAGTCTCATACTTGAAAACTTTTAATGTGTTTATTTCAGTGAGAATAAAATCCAAACATGTCAACCTGATCTAAAATTCTGGCTCCAGCCTCTCTCTCCAAACTCACCTCCTTTCACCATGGCCTGGTAATTTGTCAGCTCTTGGACCTCATTGGGGCTCATTCTCACTGGAAGTCTCTGCAGAGAACTCAGTTCTCTAAATGGACACATCCTTTTCCTCTTTCCTTTCTTGATACAAATTGAGAAGCCTAAATTGTCCACCCAGACTAGAGCAAGCCCCTCCAACAGTCACTCATTCTTCTTTATATCATTGCAAATACTCTGAAATTACATTATGTCTTAAATTCCGAGAGAGCTGGGACTCCACTTTTTCATCATAGCATTTCTCATGCTAACTATGCTGCCTGACATATAGTAAAATATCAAAAATATTGCCTAAATGAATGTCTTCCAAATACTGTGATAGAAATAATTGTTACATTTTTAAAACAATGATAATATTTATCTGTATATGTTTCATGGTACTTCTTACCCCATAGCTTATGGGATTTATGGTGGTTTATGGATATGGTTGACCCTTGAACAATGCAGAGTTTAGGGTGCCATTGCCACATGTAGTCAAAAGTCCAAGTACAATTGTTGACTCACCCAAAACCTAACTGCTGATAGCCTATTCTTTTTGAGGAGCCTTACCGATAACATTAACACATATTTTATATATTGTATGTATTATATACTGTATTCTTATAATAAAGTAAGCAAAAAAATCGTGAAGAAAATCACAAGGAGGAGAAGGAAGACAAAGGTGAGGTCTTGTTGTCTCAGGGGAGAGACACAGGTGGAAGAAACCTGCATGTAAGTGAACTTGTGCGTCCAAACTAACATTGTTCAGGGGCATCTTTGATCTTTGCTCATTACACTCTTAATTTCTTTGAAATCAAGAAGTAAAATTTCTTCATGTCTACTCATCTTTTCTTAGCACTTTGCAAGTACTTTTTTACGTATTAGTTGATCAATAAATACCAGTAGAGGCGATGGCTTAGTAAATGTGTGCCAACTTCCTGTGTAGCCAAGTGAATGTGTAATTGACATTAAAAGACATTAGAGCTCTGGAGTTATAGTGAAATGTCTTCAAGGAATTAGACTTCAAAGCACTCAACTGTTAGACATGACACAAACCATTACATTCAATAAAATCCACCAAAAATGTATTGCCCGCCAAGGCATGGCATGTGCATTAAATTTGCCAATGATTTTTAAGTGATACTGATAATGATATAAGAAAAATGGCTCAAACACCTCCACAGCCCAGAAATAAGATACAAGAAGGTCAATAAATGAACAAAAATGAATAACACGTGGAATGAGATAAACATATGAGATAAAAGCTAAAAGCTACACTAAAAGCCTTGAAGTAGTGCTGATTAGGGTAACTGAAGACATTTTAAGCAACAAAAATTAACTGTTGAATTAAAAAGAAAATGAAGCTTTAATGTAAGATATCAATTTCTAAAAACATACTTTAGAAATACCTTGTTAAACTATATGAAGTAATGTGCATCTAGATAAAATTTCAAGTATCAGCTCAAACCAAACACACCATAAATGTTATAAAAGTCCTCAAGGCTACTAATCCGGGTCACTAGGAGCACCACATCCTAGGGTTGCTTATTCACTTACAGTGGAAAGTAGGTGACAAAATTAACTCTGGAAAAGTGTTTACAAGCATTTTTTCTTTCTTTTTTGGTCATAAAGTTCATGAAACTTTCCAAACAATTATATATGTTTTGCAAATTCATCTTAAAATAAGAGTTTAGCATTTTCAAGTTGCCAGAATTAAAATGTTTCTTTTAAATATTTTTTTAATGAGAGGTTTATTATAAAGTGTCATATTTAAAAGTTACATTTTATGATGCTTTTTTGGTGAATATGTTAGACACTACAAGCATAATCCAAGAATTCTGGAACAAAGAGACAGAAATAAATGCAAGTATATTTAAGATTCATTTAAAAATTCAGGATCAATTTATTCTATGCAGGAAGACTTTATTTTTACAATGACATTGATTTATTTTTATGAAAAACATTTGAAACGTTTTTATGTGGTGAAAAGATGTGTAGAGTTTAAATATGCAAATTCTCATAGAAATACATATCTTTCACTTTGAAAACTTTTAGCAAGCCTATGTTGAGACATTTCTCCCTTGCATATTCAATTTTTTTAGTATGTGTCTTATAATACTTGTGTTTTCTTTTCTTTCAATATCCTAAATAGTCTGCTTTTATTCAATCTCCAGAATCTCTTTCTCATACTATTTTTTTTTTTTTAATTTTTTTGAGACAGTTTTACTTTGTCACCCTTGGTTGAGTGCTGTGGTGTCATAGCTCACAGCAACCTCTAACTCCTGGGCTCAAGCTATTCTCTTGCCTCAGTCTCCCAAGTAGCTGGGACTTCAGGCGCTTGCCACAACACCTGGCTTTTTCTTTCATATACTATAAAAACAATGTCTCAAACTAGACCTCCCATTTGATCCTGCAATTCCATTACTGGGCATCTACCCAGAAGGAAAAAAAAAATCCTTTTATCATAAGGACTTTTGCACTAGACTGTTTATCACAGCTCAATTTATAATCACCAAAATGGGGAAATGGCCTAAATGCTAACCAAACCAGGAATGGATTAACAAGCTGTGGTATATGTGTATCATGGAAATCTACTCAGCCATTAAAAAAGATGAAGACTTTACATCTTTTGTATTAACCTGGATGGAAGTACAACACATTCTTCTTAGTAAAACATCATAAGAATGGAGAAGCAAGAATCCTATGTACTCAATTCTTATATGGGGACAATTAATGACCTAGTACATGGTGGGGTGTCATGGAAGTGGGGTCCAGGGAGAGGGAAGGAGGAAGGAGGGTGGGTGGTTACAGGGTGTGACACACCTCTTGGAGATGGGTCACTATTATAAGAGGGACTTTACCTAACAAATGTAATCAGTGTGTTCTTTGTACCCTCAATGAATCCCCCCCTCCAAAAAAGTCTCCATTTGTTAACATCTGCCCCTGTGCTCAGTCCCTTCTATTTCTGTTCTTACCACCCTCCATCATTAAACATGGTCTACTCCTTATATTGTGATCTTTTATTACGCTAAAGTCATAAATGACTCCCCACAATTTCTTGTGGAATATAATGAAAAAATGTCTTAACTTTGCATACAAAGCAGTCATGATTTAGTTTTTCTCTTCTTCAGCATCTTCTGCAAGTTCTTCTGTATTTTTTTTCTCCAACAAGATAAGTGTTGTAGAGGATTCTGAAACATGTCACGCAATTTCATGATCCATTGCATTTCCATGTTCTCTTCCCATTTTTTGGAAAAGTTCCCCATTACTTATTGGTTTGGCAAAATACTACTCATTCCTTGAAACCAACTGAAGATTGAAACTTATCCCCATGTAGGCAGACTTAGAAGCTTTGTGCTCTGTGATTCTAGAATATCTTATATGAACTAACCTGTTTTACTGCACATACAACTTTGCACTTTAATTATTTGTATTTTTGTACATCCTACTAAAGCCCAGCCACCTTCAAGTATACTACTATATAATACCCTTCTTCAAATACTTTTACTGAGAAATTGACAGATACATGATATTTGAGCTTTCATTTTAATGATGATATTATGCATTCCCTATAAGTTGACACATTTTAAATAAATATTTATTTTTAATAAACATCAATAAATTTCCCATATTATTACTTTGTATATCAATAAGTCCTATGACATTTGAAATAACTGACATCACAGGAAAAATTTGCCTCCTGAGTTTCTGAGTTATCAGTATTGTTGAGATCAATTTCATAGTCTTATTTCGAATAGAGATTTAGAAAGACTGACTCATGGAAGTAATAAGTGTAGAATTTTATTTTTCTTTTATTTGTAAGGTTTATTCATATAATGACAAAGCAGAAGTTTACGATTCCTTAACTCTGCATCTGGTATTTTAATTTTATGCCTGGAAGGCAGCTCACATTATGCTACAAGCTGCCACAGTCTGTGACTTTTCTCTAGGTATATTTCCCATAAAGAGGAACTGACAGAAATGGAGTGACAGAGGGTGACTTTAAAGTCAACTAGTCCATCACAGATGTGCTCCTAGAAATGCAATAATGTTCAAGAACCAAATTACTTTCCACTGAGTTAAATCCTAGCAAACTGATACTGATAATATTGCAATCAACTGAAAAAGTGCTACCACCTTGCATTATCAACGATTCTTGGAGTCATAATAACAGCATATTTTCATTAGAAAAAAAATACATATGCAAGACAGTACCCTTCCCACTCCTAGGAGAAAAAAAACCTAAGCAGTTTGCCTGGTATTTTTAGTGTAACACTCTGTCATGCATGTGTTAGACAAGAGGATAGTAAACATCTATGAACTTTGGTCCTTAGTTTTTCTCACATAGGGAGAGCATTCACCAAAGTGTAAAAAGGAGGAAATAAAAATAACTTCAAAGAAATCTGGAAGCAAGGAGGCCAAGAGGGTAGCAGGGATAAAAAGAACAATTGAGGGAATGCCTACAATATAATAATTTTTCATATCTTAGCAACTTTCTACAGGTAATATTCAGTAGCAATTTCACAATTTCTGAACTCCAAGACATTTTTTTTCTTTGGTGAAGAACTCTTGCTCAGAAAGCAATAATTTCTAAAAACAACTATCATGCAATCTCCATGTCAATAAAAGGCAACAATACCGAAGCATGACATCGAAATCACTCGTGTGGCTATTCAGAGATTCCATTAATAGTGTGACGCAGCCATAGAACCGTGTTCTGTGTCAACATTATGGATTCCATTTTTAATTTAAAACAGGTGCTGGCAAGATCTCTCATCAGTTATTTTACAATTATTCCTTTCATCAGAAGTTTGCACATAATTTCACAGATGTTAAGTTTATGAATATGAACACAAAAATCCTGTGCACATAGCCTTCTGTTTTATTGATTTTTCTGAATATTATAATAGATCTGATTCGCCCTTACCAGATAATGGGACACCACTGATTCCTGGATTTTCACAATTCTCTAAAATTTTGGTGGCTGGAAGCAAAAACTGTATACAACACCAGATCTAGCTGAATAAAGCATATGGATAATAAAAGACTAATGGACTACAAACAAGTTTGTTCAGATAGATTTGGGTGACAGGCATGGTATTCTCAACTAAGCAGCTCTCCATATTTGGACAAATCCTGGCCAAAATGACATGTGTTAAGATTTTGGCCACTACTGTGTATTTCTAAGGGTCAGTATTTTTGACTAATCCACTGGGACAAATAAACCAACTTAGACCTACGTGAGTGCTTTGTTCTTTTTCAGTTATTGCCTATGGTTACCTAAAAGCTTGGGACAATAAAATAGGATCACTAATAGGTTGGGGAATTAGTTTCATATTTTGATTAGGAAGAATTAAGGTAATTTAGGAAGACAGAAAAGCATTGAACAAGTATAACAACTTTGCATTCTTCCATGTGAGGGAGATAGAAATACGGTAATATACAATCTTATTTTCAGAATTGAAGTTAGGCAAACATATGAATATCAACAGATAGTATAATGCAAGAGGAACAGTAGCAGAATCCAAGCACATATGAAGGGAATAGGAGTTAAGCACCCCAATGTGTCTTAAAAGGACCAAAGGATGAGCTACACCAGATAACAATGTTTGCTCACAAAGTAATAATTTGAACAATAGCAATTATGACATACTAACATTTTACCTAAAAATATTATTATCTTCCCCAATACAGTGTAACTTATGCCTTAGAAAAATGTATTGTCTTTTAATTTCTCAGAGTCTAAATTTCTTCTCACTTTATGCTTCGGTTCATGCTGATCACGCTCCCTGAATTCTACTTTGCTCGTGACTTGTTTTGATACATCTTCTGTCTTACCTCTCTTATTAATTTACTTCCATCTCAGCAGAGAATATTTGTACCAGAATGTTTATTGCAGCCCTATTCACAATTGCTAAGTCATGGAAAAAGCCCAAATGCCCATCAATCCATGAATGGATTAATAAATTGTGGTATATGTACACCATGGAATATTACGCAGCTTTAAAGAAAGATGGAGACTTTACCTCTTTCATGTTTACGTGGATGGAGCTGGAATATATTATTCTTAGTAAAGTGTCTCAAGATTGGAAGAAAAAGTACCCAATGTACTCACCCCTACTATGAACTGAATTTAGGACCTTCACATAAAAGCTATAACCCAGTTACAACCTAAGAATAGGGGGAAGGGGGAAAGGGTGGGGAGAGAGGAAGGAGGTGGGTAAAGGGTGGGGGATTGATAGGATTACACCTGTGGTGCATCTTACAAGGGTATATGTAAAACTTAGTAAATATGGAACGTAAATATCTTAGCAAAATAACTTAAAAAATGCCAGGAAGGCTATGTTAACTAGTGTGATGAAAATGTGTTAAACGGTCTATGAACCAAGTGTATGGTGTCCCACGATCATATTAATGTACACAGCTACAATTTAATTAAAAAAAAAATATTTAGTGACTTTTCCTATATGTTAGTGGATTACTTGATATTTATCTCCACTTCATAATCTATCTTTAAGAGTAGTTTATGACCATCACAATGAAATGTAAAGTTTGCAAACCATATCTACCTGTGTTTGTGTAAATCCACTCTTCCTGGTCTTAATTCCTTCTTTGAATATTGCCTATAAACACTACTCAAACATCAGTGAGTATTTTAGTGGAGGTGACAACTTTGAGACAAATCAGGATGCAAAATTTGAGGTAAATCATGGACTGCCAGGAAGACATTTCATCAATCTAAGTTTTACTAAAATGTAAGTTAAAAAAAAAAAAAAAAGAAAGAAAAAAATCTTATGTCTAGAATTTTATGTTCTCACTTACAATGCTTAGTTTTTATTTTAATGAGATCCCCAATATCTCTTTACAGATGCTATCTAACTCAATGACCCCATCTAATGTTGCCCATGAACTCCAGAGGGGTTCTTATAATACTTGATGCTCCAGACCACCTGCTTTAGAAAAATAAGAAAAAAGCTTATGATAGTCACAGTAATAAAAGAAGGCTAAAAGAATGGTCAAAGCTTTCTTTTGTTGAATTCACTTCAGAAATGAACTATTATTATCTGAGCTATGGTCTTCTTGAGGCTGAGTGGAATCAAGACATAAAATAAAACTAAAATAAACCATTAATTCAGGCTTACACCAGGACACTAAAATTTTCAGTTGCTTTCACAACAGCCTTCTATAAGCAGGATGGAATATTTGCTTACATTTACAATTCTGTCCAGCCTCCCTGGGTGGACATAGGCTAAGGGGTTATACAATTGTGATGCTAGAAAGAAAAGCATTTTACAGAGAGGGAGGTAATATTAGCATTTATTAAGGGATTATTTTTTCCTTTTAATAGTCACCTATCTTAATTAAACCTAATATAAAGAGATTTGTAAAAATGCAAAACGGTATTATTCTTACTACTTGTTCAAAAATAAATATTTCACAAAATATTATGTATTCATATATATTAAGTTTATTTTTTCTGTATAAAATAAAATTTTAAATAAATAGCTATATTTAAATTGTCAAAATTTTAATTATTTGACCTAAATAAATATAGTTTTTTGAAGAGGTTTCAGATCCCAGGCAGAAAAAGAATGAAGATATTAATGATGCTGTTAATGTCACAATGAGGAGATTTCAGATTTCAAAGTAGCTGAGTCTGTGGTGGCCTTCCAGACAACATGAGAAAGGAGGTACTCTTTCTTTTCACACATAAAATACAAGTTTATCTTGTGACTTTCTTGGATTAAATAAATTAGTTTAAAATGCTATCATACCTCTGAACTTAGGCTTTAAGAGAACTTGCAATTTTTATTTATTTATTTATTTATTCATTTATTTTTGAGACAGAGTTTCACTTTGCCCTTAGTTGAGTACCATAGCGTCATAGCTCACAGCAACTTCAAACTCTTGGGTTGAAGCGATTCTCTTGTCTCAGCCTCCTGAATAGCTGGAACTATGGACACCCACCACAACACCCAGTTTTTATTTTAGAGAAGGGGTCTAACTCTTCCTCAGGCTGGTCTCGAATGCATGAGCTCAGGCAATCCACCTGCCTCAGCCTCCCAGGTTGCTAGGATTACAGGCATGAGCCAATGCTTCTGGCCTAACTTGCAAATTTTTATTAAGCTCTTAAAACCCTTACAATTTGCTGCCATGTGAACAAACTGAATGGTGAGTGACACGTGGTGTAGCCACCCTCATTAGCCATGCTAATAGAAAGAAAAACATAGCATGTGAGGATAAGACCATTTAAGATAGCACTTCCCATTGCTAAGTTTACCACACAGATCATAGCAGTATGAATAAGCTCAACCAAGATTAGCTTGGTCTGACTACAAGTAAATATGCTCATATAACCAATAAACTTATAAAAAATAATAGTGGCTATTGTTGTAAGTGCTACGTTTTGGAGTAGCTTAGCACTCATTAGTTACCCACTGATGCAGTCCTCATTTTTACATTCAACAACTATTTGTTTAACATCTCGTTTACTATGTTGAACCACCATGGTAAGAACTGGACATAGAGATGTCAACAAGTCATGTCCCTGGCTTCCAAATACTCTACAACTTTTGGGGGATACACTTAAGAAAATAAGCATTTTAATATGATCAAATAAGTGCTGTGACGAGGACCATGAGCGGGTTCTATGGAGCATTTAAGTGCTCGGTTAAGAAATGCCCACCTAAGCAAATTATGCACACAGTAATGCATTAGGTATAGACTTCTATATCATCAAAATAGTCATGTTTACATTCTGTTGAAATATAATGTCCTGAAGTAGGACTCTCCATTTTCCAATTACTAAAGGACTTAGAATGATAAGAAATTTAAATATGTCATGTTCTACCCTTTCTGGGTATCAGAAAGAAAGCTCCATACATTCAAGCAGGGACAGAGAGAGCTAGCTCCTTCTCAAAACCAGAACACAGGTTTCCAGTACAAAAAAGGCAAAAGCAAGACCATACTGATAGAATGGCATATTTGAATTGGATATAGACCCCATAATTCCCGCTAAATAAAATCGTTTCCCTTGTCTAGATGTTCTGACTTGCTAATGATTTAGAAAGAAAATTAGAAGCAGCTTTCTTTAGTTGGGAAACTGAACTCCCACTGATGCTCATATGGAATTGGACCTTGTCCTCCTCCCCCTCCATACCTTCACTCCAACCACATCCAAGGAAAGTTTCACTGTCCTTCAGAGAAGACTTCCATAGCCCCAGGTCATGGTCAGGTGTTTAAGTCTTATTCTTGAAGAACATTGGGATGCATTGTTGGTGGGGTGTGCATGGGGGTGAGCTTCAGCAGGCCCTAATAATTGAGAAAGTTCCTAGTGGCATCAGTACCATAGAAGCAAAACCTTCCCTGTCTATCTCTCTAGCTCTAGGCAGTGAATATAAAAGCCAAGTGCAAATGCTGGGCTCACTCCACTCTCATGATGATGAATTCAGTAGTTGGCAATCTTACAAACATAGGATTTTGACCCATTTGGTTACACCAAGATTTAATTTCTATGCTCAATATTTAAATTTATTTTTATCAGATAATCTGAAGCTGAAGATACATTCTATACCAGTATGTGTAATTTAGGAAAAGACTGTGCATGCCCCTGGTAAGGATACAGATTGAGTATTTGAAACCTCGAATATGTTGCCATATGGAAACTATTTTCAAAGAAAAGGTTAAGCTCTCCCAACTTATTTTAACTAGGCTGAGTACTGTAGAAATTTACATCAATGTCTACCTCATGTTACTTGGTTCGAATATGCTAGCAACAGTCTGTCAAGAGAAGAGAGTCTGAACACCAAGAACTTTTTAGCTTTTTAGCTCTTTTAGATTTGTATAAAATGTGTATAAAATGAGGCACTAATAGTTCTATATTCTGTTCACATAGATTCTTCAACCCTAATAGAAAATACAAGCATTTATTTGTATAGTCCCAGATGGGGCACATTATTCTTTAGCATGTAAATTAACAAAGGACAAATGTAATTTCATTTTATTTGTGCTCAAAAATACTGTCATGTACTTTTTTCATACTATAATTAAACATAAGTAAAGCTAATAGTAACATAAAGAAATTAACGCCAGTTACTTAATGTGTCATCAATTTACAATCAAGGGACTCTTTTTGTCAATCAAGTAAGGTGACACTCTTAACCATAATTTCTTCTAAGGAATCTCCTTTGTGCAAACCCTATTAGAGTTATATTATTATTCTTTAATTGGTGGCTTATTTACCTATCTTATACATAGACTAAGGAATTCCTAATGGTTTGATACAAGTAATATGAATTCTTTAGTGAGTTTAGTAACATAGCAACCATTCTAGTTTCTAGAGGTAAAACAAGTTAATGTGATCAAGTAATCACCCAGGAGCTAGCAAGATTGATGTGAACCTATGTTTTTGAGTGATGTTGACATATTACACACAAACCTGCAAAAGTGACAATGAAAAAAAATCAACTTGAAAAATAGGTCTCAGTGTGCAAAGATTATAGCAAACATTTGATACGCAGCTAATTTTTAATTTTCTTGTTTTGCTTTTTCTCACATCAGCAAGTATGCAGTCAATATAGCATATGTAAAGACTCATATATAATTATGTCTATAACAGATTGTAAATAGCCTTTCAATTTTTTGTAATTTACATCTTTTTGTGTGCACAGAATGTTCTGAAAAGAACACATGATACTCAAAGATAGAAATAGATGATCTTTATTTTAAGAGTGAAATGTTCTTCCATTTATAATTATTGTTTTTCAAATTAAAGAATAAACCAAAGCATTGCCTAGACTATTGTCATAAATTTATACACAAATCTACTTGCATGTTGAGTTCACCATTGATCGTGTGCCAGGAACTATCTAGGATGCATGGGGTATGAAGCTAATTAAGAACTATGGTACTGACTCCTGGGGAGACAGATATTTTCCAGAGGATGAGTGCAATGAGAGAATGGTACAAAGGCTATCATGGGGATACTGGTGAAGAAATGAAACTTAATCTGTCAGAAAGAGGAGAAAGAAATGAAATATTAGTCAGCTCTCAGCCTAGTCCCTGCCTATAATAAATGCCAGTGTTTTTAATTTTTGCAACAGACTAGGTGGATTCTTAAAGGTACATAGAAGCGCTTGTATATAATAATACTGGATCTGGATTCAAAAATCAATTGTGTCGTCTCATTTCAGTTTCATGGCTGCCCTAGAAAAGTATGCTGTTGGTGTAATTACTTGGGTCAATTTAATCTAGTATTGTAATTATCTTTACTTTGTATTATGATCTGTGAAGAGTTTCTGACTGGACAAGAAGTAAAACTCCAATGTCCTCTTATTATCTTGGAGAAATATCTTCATTTTGTGTGTTTCTTTTAAAGTACTTTTTAAACTGTGTGCCTATTTGTGATTTTTGGTTTATTGAAACACCTAATAATACAATCCTTTAATTTACTTTAGCGGGTACATATAAACTGTCATAAACTAAAAGAGATTTAAGAAGTGAGGGCATTATCTTCAAACCGCCCATCAAAGAACATTTCTCACTTATTCTTTCTCCTTGATAATACAAATTTGTGAGAGGCATGTGAATCAAACTATCACACTGAAAAGGGATGATAGCACTTCCCATCTCCATATTGAATATAAGAAAGCTCAAGTTATTTCTTACCATTTTTAAAGACAATTAAAAAAAAAAAAACTATCTTTCTGTCCCTCCATTCATTATCTTATGCACCTCCATGCAATATCAAGGTTGCCTAGGTCTAAGGCAAGAAGTACATCCTCACTGCTACCCAGTGGGCACATACCCACGGTCCAATCAGATGTTATACTCACTCTTACTAAAGGCAAAGCACCTTGTAACTTTCTATATAATGTATTCTATTTTATAAAAACATTCACTGTGAACTACTAAATTCATTTTCTAATTTAATAATGGGTAGCAATCTCCAACAATAAAAAATAAAGAAATGAAAAAAAAAAAAATGGGTATCTATTTGTAGTTTGAAAAATATCATCCTTGGAAATGGTGAGACATTAAAAGTTATGAAGGAGAGCCTCGTTATTGTTAGGTTTGAGGGGTCTTTCCAGTGTCCAGGTAGATGCAAGACTAAGGAGGGAAGCAAATAGGAAGCATTTGCAATGCATTTTTCAAAAGATAATATCCAAAATAGAGAAGCATTAGTAGGAACGGGGAAGAGAATTTTAAAACGTGGTAGTTATTTCACAGGTGGAATCAAAAAGGTAGGACAGAGAGACAAATCAGGGATAGATCTCAGTTTTGTAACAATTGACTTACTGTATATACTCGAGTATAAGCAAATTTTGTGCCGAAAAACCCGAACTCGGCTTATACTCGGGTCATACAGGTTATTTGATTCTGTGCGCGCTCACCTATTCAAATGCACGTAGTCTCCAGTCGTCTTCTGCAGTCTGCTTGAGGAGATGGTGCTTCAGCTCAGTCCACAAGTCACGGCTGAGCTGAAGAGGTAGGTGGCTGAACTGAACTGTATTCCTCTGAACTATTTAATCCACAACTATATAACCCACAGCTTGATTACCTGTTAAGCTACGGTTTTCTGCACTTTATTTAAAGTTTTAAAGGTGTTGTTGCTAGTTTACAGTTTTTCTTTAGCAATAAATATTGAAAAGCATTTAACCTACTGATTCCTCAATTATTGTAATTGTTTTGGGTATATATTTTTATTTTTGAAATTTACCAGTGGCTGTTGCATTTTCTACCTTGGCTTATACTCGAGTCACTAAGTTTTCCCAGTTTTTAGGGTAAAATTAAGGGGGTCGGCTTATACTTGAGTATATACGGTAATAAATGCCAATGTTGCCAAAAAGATACAGTATATATCTGATGATGGTCCAGGTTAGGCATGTTGAATTTGAAGCACCTCTGAGACATATATATGTATTTATATAGATAGATATGTATATAGATAGATACATATAGATTTTTAGACATATAAATATTCATTTATTTATATATATATATGTAAATGATATATATATATCATTTTGCATTTAGATCTTAGCTCTTAAGTTACTATGTAAATTGTCAGCACTTAGGAGTTATTTGCAAGCATCAAAGATTAAATCACCTAGGAAGATGCTGCAAAATGAAAATTACAGACCCTACGGGTGGAACCCTAGAGAAGTATGCTGTTGGTGTAATTACTTGGGTCAATTTGGCAGGGTCAAATTGGGTCAGGCTTGACAAAGCAAGAGAATCTCAAGAGAACACAGTGTGAAATAAGAATCAGAGATCGTAATTATTCAGAAGGCCAGTAAATCATTTCCAGATGTCAAAAGGGATAAACAGTGTCAAAGGTAGCATCGAAGTTCATTAATACCTCAACAACGAAGGGTTTTGTTTGGGGATTATAAAGCCACTGATGACAAGATTAAGAGATATTTTTTGCAAAACACCTGGGAAAGCAGTCGCATTGCTGTAGGTAGGCAGGGGATGTGGAGACACTACTTCCGTCCGACTCTAATTTGACGTTTGCAGGTAAATAAAACAAAGGAAATACACATAAGAGTGATATGGAGTCAAGGGAAGGTTCTTTGTATCTTGATGACTTGTTTTCATTTTTGTTCAAATGAGGATAAGTGTTTCAATAATACACTGGGGTAGGGAAAAAGAATGAGGAAGCCAGGTCTCAGATTCACTGTGAGAGGATAGCATCACGTACAAACCACATTCCTCTCTATCTCAGGACTACCTTCAAAGGCTTTAGTATAATTAGAATGGCTGCCATACATTCAGACACATTATGAAATTAGGGTAAACAAACATTAAATATTATAAGAAGAATTCTTCAGGACTTGATTTTGCTCTATTGAACAACAATATGACTATTTTGTTAAAAAATTAACAATTTAACCTTTATCACATTTACATTTGACATCAACAAAGTCAAGATTAGAACATTAATGCCATTTTTAAGATCCACTGTTTACACGTTTAAGTACTATCCCTTCACAAAAATACATATGTATAGATCACCTTTATGATAACATACATTCCAAACAGAGTGATAAAAAAGAGACTGATACTCTAGTATTGTACAATATAATAGTGAAACCTGGGTACACCTTCTCAATAATATGTCCTCTTCCCACGATACTCACCTTGAAAAAAAAAAAAAATGCAGGTAAGAGTTCAAGTGGATAATTTTGGTATTTTTTCCTCATGGAAATTACAGCCACTTGAACCATGTAAATGATATAAAAAGCTCCATGATACCCATTTTCTTTCATTTTGTGTGATTTCCTGCAGACTGTAATAACCAATTGCTTTATGATTTAAGTCACATTGAGTGTGAGCATTTTCACCATGGTAAACTTGGTCACAAGCCACAGGAAATACTGATTCAGTAAATGGGATTTTCCCGTCAAGTCAGTGTTATCTCTAATATCCTGCAAAGTGTTAGGAATCAGACTACCATGACATGAATTCTTTTGGGGAAAAGCAACAAACAAAAACCTACTTCTTTATTCTCAAGTTGTCCTCACCTTACCACCATTAAAAATGAAAATTTGGGTATATTAAATACGAGTTTTATAAATATCTCAATAGATAGAGGGGTGGATAGATAAGTACATGAGATAGTCCTTTTCCACAATTTTTCAGAATGTTACGTGAGCTCTACAAACAGGAATTCTAACTATAGCCAAGTAATTTGATTATTTAACATGACATATAATGCGTACAAAGTGAATAATGTCTATAGAACTATCATTTAAGATCAAACACAGTTATTTTTGCATAAAAAGAACAAATTCATGGAATAAACTTTAAAAATGAGATTTATATAAAATTGCTATGGCATCACTTTTGATTAAATTTGTACTAGGTACACTGTAATTTGGCCAACAATAGCATGGGTGATCCTATTATTTTATTTTTATGATAGTTTAAAATAAGATATGCTTTTAATTACAATTTTCATTACTTGGACAGCAAAAAAAGTATTGAAATGTAATGTTATAAAAAGCAACCTTGGATTGAATTGCTTTTTTTTTTTTTAAATTGCTTCTGTGCTTAACAGAAACTAATTAATGTTAAGTACTATTTGAAGGATTCTTTTTATGTAAGAGATCAGAAATAGAATGTTTTCTCAGTATATGACTAGCTAAAAATATCTGGGAAAACAGATAAGCTTTTCATAATCCTTGCTTTCCATACGGTAAAAAATATCTTGACATTCAAGGCATTATATAACATAACAATATTTATTTAAAATTTAATCTTATGCATGTAATTTTAATAATGGCATTTTTATAAAATGAAGGCCAATCTCTAATAACTTATGTAAAAATTGTTGCTGTTTTCTTTAATGAATATGCATAATTAATTGATTTACTTAGATAAGTCACGAAAACAAAGCCTCAGGAATCCTTAATTCAGTGGATATTTATTGAGTGCCTATTCGGAATCAAAGATAGAGTTATAAACAAAACTTCTGAAGGGTTAATCTTGGGAAATTTATGCTATAGCAGCAAAAATACAGGATGAAAATAAATAAAGGAAATAGTGTATGTCAGGTTGTAAGAATGGCAGAGCAGTAGAAAGGGTATAGAGAGGTAGGTGTGGCTGTGGGGACAGGAGTGTTTTACTTTGGATGGCTCATGCAGGGAAGATGTTTCTGAAAAGATGCCCTTGGGTAGAGCAAGTGACAAAAGCAAGGAAACCTTGTAGTTATGTGCAATGAAGACATTCCCTACTGAGGCAACAGGATGTACAAAGGGCCTGAGGAAAAGGAAGGTCATATGGCACGGCCATGAAACAGAGAGAGTTCGAGGTAGCCGCCTAAATAGACAAACCAAGTGAGAAAGTGAAGGTAATTAAAGCATAGAGTGGAGGCGTTGAAGACCTAGAAGGACCCGGAAGGCTATGGTGAGGAATTTTTTTGGTTGTTTTGTTTTGTTTGAGACAGAGTCTCACTTGGTCACCTGTGGTAGAGTACCATGGCATTGGTATGACTCACAGCAACCTCAAACTCTTGGATCAAGTGATACTCTTGCCTTAGGTTTTTCTATTTTTAGTTGACATGGGGTCTTCATCTTGTTCAGGTTGGTCTTGCACTCCGGAGCTGAAGCAAACCACCTGCATTGGCCTGCCAGAGTGCTAGGATGACAGGCATGAGCCACAGCACCTGGCCAATGGTAGGTAAGGATTTTGAGATCAATTCTGAGGAAGATGATAATCCATCACAGTGTTTTGAGCTGAGGAAAGAAAATTTTTGTCTTTGACTTTGAAAACATCCCTTTGACTCCTATGTATAATTAGATACACAATGAGGAATTATATTGGTTGTTAATAACACAGAGAAGTAAATCCCGAATTTCTTGTACTGTGAATCATTGTAAGAGAATGAGACAAATCTGACTCAAAGGTTCAATTTAATAGGTAGTTTTCAAGATATTTGCAACACATTTATGGATCTAATTGTACTCAATTGTGAGGTCTCATCATTATAAGTCCTAATGTCAAATATGAAAATTAGAGTTTCTCAACAGGGAATTCTGAAGAGTTCTTGGATGATCTTCCATTAGCCTTACTTTTACTTCCATTTATAGTCTTGTGTGTCTCTCAAGGTCTAAACTGCTATTCACCTAGCTCTCACCCAGTTCTGAGTAATTTCTAATAGACAGATCCCCAGTTAGCTTCTGCATAGCAAAAAGCATGTGATGTGCTAATTGAAGCTCAATCAGCTTACATCATATCTCTTACAGAATTTCAAAACATGACTGCTACCATATTAAGGGCTCAGAGGAAGAAGGACAAATGATTTTTTTTTTCTTTATGTATTGTTCTGAGCAGGAAATAATAGCCTGTATAGGAATCATATTTTTCATAATATCAAAATATGAAAGAAACCTATAAATAAGTAAAGCCCCTCTTTTATGGGCCATCAAAAAGTACCACAGGGCAAAAGACACATCTCTTTTAGAGTACAGGTGGGACAGGTTTTAGCACTATTCACGCGAAGCCAGAACACAGCTCACTTCTCTGCTCACCTGGAACACTCTGACTTGCTTCAGTTCTAAAATAATTAGCATAAATTGCATTTTCTTTTTGAAAAATCACTCAAATGGTTTACTCTAACCACTATTATAGCTGGGTTCAAAGGGCAAACAGCAATGGCATTCAGAAAGATAACAGAACAGCAGAGAAGTCGGGGGGGGGGGGCAAAGATAAAGTCAAGAGAATTTATAATCAAATAGTCTTTAGAATCATATGCGATCCAAACTAATTGCAATTTATACAGTAGGTTGCACTATCCAGTGGGATTTCAAATGTGCTATTTCTTTGAGAAGATAATGTAGAAAGTAGGAAAGGATTAATAGGGCCAGCAGCCTACATAAGTTTTAAAATTCTTGATGAACAGTGATATTGTACAAGTCTCACAACCCTCAACTGTTTTTTTTTTCTTTTTCTTTTCATTTATTCCAGTTTCCAGTGAAGTGAATGAATGATTTTACTTTGCATATGAAAAAATCAGATATTTCCCATTAACAAAATATCACTAAAAATAATACATAATCACATATTTTGGTAGGATTTTTTAAAATCTCACGAAATATAACCAAGTTACTCAGAAAGTGTTTGTGAGATAAAGAAAGGCATCTACCTAATTGCTACTTTTTGATATAATTAACATATTGAATATCTATAATTTGACAAGCATTATTTTAGCTTTCAGGAATACAGCTTTGACCAAGAAATGCTTGCTTTTATGAAGCTCATATGCATGGAGTAGAGAGAGATCATAAACAAACAAATCAATAAAAAGAAGATTCCAGAAAGCAGTAAATGCTATAAATAAATATCAAAAAAGTGGTCAAGAGTTAGCAGTTGAATTGAGTCATATTCAACTTGAATTCAACTTGAATTGAGGAAAGGTGTTTCTGAAGTGTCAGTTGAATTGAAACCAAAATGACAGGATTTGCTGAAAAGAGCTCAGAGGATGTGGCAGGTGCAAAGCCCCTAAGATAGACAAAGCTTAAAGCACAGAGAAGTCTGGCATGGCTGGGACTTAGGATGAAATTGAGGCAGTAGGAACTGAATCGAGAAATATAAGCACAGATCAAATTTTGAATTTTATTTTAATGTGTTGCATACCTATGGGAAGGTTTTTATCTGAAGAGAGACCTGATTTGATGGATACTATTAAAACATAATTGTCGGAGCACCCTGTGACCAATATTGAGGTAGAAGTTAAGTTAGGACCACAGTCTTGGTGAAACACAGGAATGTCTTGGACTAAGAAATATAAATAAAGTGTCTGGAGAAAATGTTTTAAATAAAATAATGGATAAAATAGTTTGAAAGCTGGTAAGCACTTTAGAATCATCCACTAAACTGTGTACAATTGATGTGCTAATTATAGATCATTCTGAGTCTTTGATTAATATTGGCTCCCTAAGGAGTCTTGTTAAGCAAATATTTGAATCATTAAAGCTAATTGATTTTCTTTTAGCCATACAGGTTTTTTAAAAGTGTATGTACCAAACATAAGAGAAGGATCATGGAGAGATTATCATCACAGTTATCTAGCTACTTTTGTTGGACTCTTGGAAAATAGGATCAGAAAATAGTCAAAACATGATGCGGAATTAGGATTACATGTCCTTGTCTTCACCTTTACTAATACATAAAAATTTTATCTTTAGGATGATAATAAAGATGTTGTTATAATGTCCTTTAGCTGAGATAATACAAATTGCTAGTTTAAAGTGATAAATATCTTAATTTTCAAATTGTTTTATATTAGCAGTGATTGCTAGAGGCCAATTCATCCATCAATTTCTTATGGTCTCTCTGGTGCTGAATTGCAAGGAGCCATTGTGTTAGGGGCTCAAGATGAGGCCAAAGAGTAGGGCCATAAATTTAACAGGACCATGATCCTGAGATATGTGTGTGTATGTGTGTGTGTGTGTGTGTGTACACATATGTGAGCTGGCAGGTGAGACAAAAGGGGAGAATTTATCCTAACTTTTCCTGAGTATTACCTGTTGACCAATTTCTCTATTTACTCAGAATGAGTTCATAAATTCTATGAAAATATATCAGATCAATGTCAAAAATTTAGTATAATTGTGATTCAAATAGCAGGATTAAAAAAAAAAAAAACAACAAAAACAGAATGCCCAAGTAGAAGAAATAAAGGTAGCCTGTGTATAATCTCCTTGCCTGCCCCAAGATTCTAATCCCAAGAAGGGCAATCCTCAGTATACAGAAAAGTAACTGGCACAATCAACAGCTACTGAATGACTTATCTGAAGTAAGGCTCAGAGAAAAGATGAGAAAGCCTGGTGGTGGTGGTCAGGAAGCTGCCCCACTCTAGTTGCATACTAACTCTCTGTATCAGCAATCACGGAAAAGGAAGGACACCCATAATCTGTAGGGCAGGGTCTTTTAGGGCTATGTATACGACCCTAAAAATGGTGTCCCCAAATTGTTCAATTCTATAATCTTAGGTAACATTTGAATACTTTTGATCTAGAACATGGACACATTAAACACATATATTCAATAGTTAATAGAGATTAAAGAGGACTTCAGTGTTTCCTCTTTACAGATGACAAAAATCCAGAAAGGTCATTCACCTGACCTAAGCTAGCCCAGCTGATTAGAGATTCTACATTTTATTTAAGTTTAGAAAATACTGTTTGTACCCCACTAAGAAACTAATTGCAATTATGTTCAATACAATCAATGAAACAGTGTTTATAATATTCACTTTAAGTTGATATATACTGTGTTTATTATGGCATTAAGCTTATTTTTTAACATTTACATAGAAAAACACTCCAATATTCTAAAATAGACAAAAATATGTTTAAATAGCAATAAGAAAAGTGATTTAAAATATATTGCAGCATCTCTGCTATAAAGAGTAATAACAATATTAAAATAATTCCAGTACTTTAAGTGGTAGGTAGGCTTTCAATTTGAACATCTTAGTCTTTCTTAAATGTCAGTGTGAATGGCAGCCCTTTAATACAAAGACAATTTACTTTTTGATGTTGCTCATGTTAGGAAAACTAAATATAAACTAGTATATCAACTAAATGTATTTTAGTTTGTATTTCTTTTGAATTTCAAAATACAGTGATGGATTTTTTATAGAGAAGCTAGTTTAGAAGTCAGGTTCCTAATAAAAGGATTAGAACATGAGATGTATGCACTTCTCTTTCCATATGTTCTAATATAAAATCAGATCTTGAACTAGAATGATTAACAATTCTTCAGTAATTGCTAATTTTGATGTTTTTGTAAAATTATGGGTATGGGCAATTTTAGTAATTTTTACTTTCTAAAAATCTTCTGCCTTCTTTTGTTTTACTACAATTTTATTTTCAGCTTTGAGGTATAAATGCAACACAAATTTCATCACCTAAAGAGCAATGTAAGTCATAGTCTGCATAGAGAATTCTGAGGCACAGAAATACATAAATTGGGGTATAGAGCAACTTCTGTTATTTTCTCAGTATCATCCCACTGAAACTGTGCTGAATACTGTGAAATAATTTAATCTGGAAAAGCACCTGGGGCACCTGGGAATCCTTCACAAATCTTCCACAAGAAGTGTTGCTCAAGAACCAGGCTTGAGCAAGAAGACCAAGCTTCATCTTCCTGCTAGTATAATAAAATGATCCAGGGAATCACATTTAATCGCTCAGGAATCACATTCAATTGATCGATTTTTAGTCTTTGAGGTTCTTTGATCAAGAGTAATTTTAGTCCCAGCATTTATGCAAATAATGCAATATTTTCAACATATCACTACAACATATGAAAAAAATAGAAACTGTTTGTTCCTGTTGAGGTAGTGTCAGCTATTATATCATGATTTAACAACATAAGATTTCCTTTTTCTCATGATAAAAAATAAATTTAGAGGAAGAAGTTAAGTCTTGGTATAGGAGCTTCATAATGTCATCATAAGGTCCTGCTTTCAATTCCAAAACAGAAGCTTTTGCCTTTCATCTTCATTGTTCGCAAGATGCCTGCTCTGTCTTCAAGCATTGCATCCATAAAGGAGAAAGAAGAAAGGTATAGAATAGACAACCAGAAAGCCAATTCTAGCCAATTCTTTCTCCTTTTAATACCATGGAATACTATTCAGCCATTTAAAAAGATGGAGACTTTACATCTTTTGTATTAATGTGGATAGATTTGGAACACATTCTTCTTAGTATGAAGAAGCAAGAATCTAATGTACTCTATACTAATGTGAACCCAGTAGCAAATCTACCCACATAGAAGAAAAACTCAAATGAAGTGGGAGATAGAGGAGGGGGGGTGGGTGGAGGGTAATGGTGTATGGCATACCTATTTGGGGCAGGACATAATTATAAGGAAGTCTTTACCTAAAATGCAAGCATTGTAACCTCATTCTTTGTATCCTCAATGAACCTGCAATAATAATAAAAGAAAAGAACAACAACAACAAAAACAACTTTGAAAGCCTGCTAAGTGTCATCTATATTTCATTGGTCAGAACTGTTTCATGTGACTATGCCTCTCTTCAAAAATGTTAGGAAGGTGAACTTTTCAGTCAAGGCCAAGGCCAAACTAAAAAATTTAAAAGAAGGAGAAAAAAAAGTGTTTTCTTAAGAAAAATGGAGTAGGCGCAGAGGCTAGAGCTAAAGTCACATACACCCGGGCCTGGCGAGTTTGAACCCAGCCTGGGCCTGCCAAACAACAATGACAACCGCAACCACAAAATAGCTGGGCATTGTGGTGGGTGCCTATAGTCCCAGATACTTGGGAGGCTAAGGCAAGAGAATTGCTTGAACCCAAGAATTTGAGGTTGCTGTGAGCTATAATGCCAAAACAGTCTACCAAGGGTGACGAAATGAGACTCTGTCTCAAAAGAAAAAAAAAAAAGAAAAAGAAAAATGGAGTGAATAGTATTGATAAACAACTAGAATTTGACTCTCTCTTTTTTTTTTTTTTTTTTTTTTTTTTTTTTACCATGGGAATGTTTATTTTGTTAAAAAGATGCTCACTACTTCTTCGTTACAGAAATCTTTGTAATGCTTAGTAAAATTATGTTTCATATTCAAAGTCAAATATTTTACTTAGAATTTCCTAATATGTTATTTCTTCTCTTTCTGTAGACAATTCCACCATATACCTATAATAAACCTACAATAAACCTACTCCAACAAAATTCTTGACTTCAAGATAAAGAGTCAAGGGAAATAAATAAAGGGAACTTTTATGTTTCTTTTTATTTCGTTCAGTCTACTAAGGCTGAAAAAAGAAAGGGATCCAAAGCTTGGACAATCACATGGTTGGGTCAACTTCTGAATTTTGTTAAATAAGCTTCTCATCAGGAAACAAAGTAATTCCCCTGTAAGTTACAGAATGGTCAATCCCTATCCCAATTATACGTTTAACAACTTCATGCTGGTCATGGATGGAGATTAACCATGGTAAGCTTCTCAACAATTACGAATTGTAGATGGCTAGCCACAGATTTATTAGCAGCATGCTGTATCCTTGTCAGAAATTAAAGCTGCATTTACTGTTTGTATCATGTTTCTAGGTCATGTTTAGATTGTACATAAATTCATAACTTTAGATAGAAAGCTTTCTCTCTATAACACAATGGCTTCCTTTCTGAATGGAAGGGATTTTCAGGATGTATTAATATTAATATTTCTACCCACTTTCATTAGTACATAGAAGATATTTTATAGAGAGGTAACTACTCAACATAAAATTCTTTCATAAATAATATTTTTTGAAAGACAATGGTGGATAGGCTTGGGAGTCATTCAGAGCTGAGTTTTATTTCAGACTTTGCTAATTTTTGTTTAGGCTCTGCTGACTGTTGCTATCTCAGTTTCCTCATTTTTAGATAGAAATAATACCATCCACCTTATAGGATTGTCATGACGCTTGAATAAGGTAACACACACAAAATGTTTGAAGCAAGGCCTGGCATAAATCACATGTTCAACAAATTATCACTGTTTTCAACAAACCAAACTAGAAGGTGATGAAAAGTGGCTTCCATCTTGGATTAGCGTACATCTAGAAGAGACCAAAGGTCTGGAAATGTCCACATGTGTTTTTATAAAACATATTGACTTTCAATATTATCTTCTAAACCATTCTCTTAAAATGTATTCTAATTATTTTTAAATGATCTGAATCCAATGAACAAAACCCATATATTACCTGTAGATCCTTGTATCAAAGCAAATGTAACCTCATTAGGAAGCACAAACACTCAAGAAAAAACTGAAAGTAGTATCGGGAAATGAAGATAATTATCAAAGAGAATTATCAAGGAAATACAGTATATAAATACTAAGAAAAAAATACAGCCACACGTAACATCGGAGAATAGTAACCTATAGGAAAAATATCTTCTCCATAACAGAAATGATGTTGAGGAGAAAACAATGTGAGCCTGAGAAATACCTGGAAAGCATGTCTGGAGGGTCTCACCATCAGACAATATAAAAGGAAAAGGTTCCCATGACCGTAAGAAGCTTCACTACAGCACTTAGGTTTTTATGTTCCATTTTATGCTACAAACCAAACAGTCATAATTTGCTTTTAGCATGTATTCAGATTTGGTACTATGTTAGGAGAAGGATATAGAATACCTAACATAAAACAACATAATAGGTTCCTATAATTCATATCAAGAAACATACTTGCACAAATAAAACTCATTTCTTATTAAATTTTAGATGAAAGACTCTTTCAATTTTAAAGCATCCTTTCCAGCTAAAAGGGCTCATTCAATATTTAAATAGCATCAACATTCATCTTAAATAAACTTCATATTCTAACATCTGTTACCTGAACCTAGACAGTTTCATGTTTTGAGAAACATATTGATCATATATATATATGTCATTATTCATTGTAGATTTCTCTGCCTTCTCTTTCCAGATAACAATCATTTGATTCTAAAGAAAAGCTTTGAAACTTATCCTTTATATTGGAATTGGTGCTTATCATGACATGCTCTATTTCAAGTAGGCATATAAATATGTATGTATTGAGTAACTTATGTGGACAAAGATGAATAAGAAATTGGTCCCTGCCATCTGCAAGATTATCTTCTAATAAGCAAGTTAGAATGACAAGTTACTATCTGGACAAGAAATACTGTATAATGAAAGGAAAAACAGGCTCTATTAGAATGAGGGAGAGAAATATTCCTGTGCTATTTACTAGATAAGGCACATAAAACCGAGTGAAGAATTCCCCATTACTGTATAGCTAAATATGTGGAACCATAGGAGACCAGTATGTATCAAGCATAGAGGACTGCTAGGGACTTTTGCAGAGTGTGGAAGAATGAAGGAAATGTCCAGAGCTATAGAAACTCCAAATAGGAAGACTCTTAGGTAGTTAAGGCAGATATCTATGAAGACAGGGAAGAGCTTGCTTTGTGGATATTGTTTCTAGGAGAAAAATCCTATTTAGAGGGCTTTGACTAAGGCTCAGAATATTCTATTTTGACTACAAAGAACTCTTAATAACTTAGCAAATATCTTTTTTTTTTTCTTTTGGAAAACTGGAAAAATAATTACAAAGTATTGTTATGAAAAATAATCTCCTAAAATATTTGGGGCTACATGATTAATCCCTTTGTGGTAACATTGTTCCAGTGGGGGATACACTATAAGCTCTGATTTCATCATTATGAAATATATCCCTATAACAAGATAATGCACATACCCCCATACATTTATACAAATAAAAAAAATTATACCAAAAATGTAAAAACTTTGTGTGTTTTTTTAAAGTTTAGATATAATTTCCATATAATGTGCTTTGATATTTCTAAACTAATCAATATTGCATTTTTAATTGTTTTTTTAATTATATGCATGATAAAATGAATTTTTCTTATTAATCTTTTATCTTACAACCTTGATAAATTCCCTTACTAATTTTAGTTGGCTATTTTGGTAGATGTCATTAAGATTTCTTTATTCACAATCATATCTATGAATAAAGACACTTTTGCTTCAGTTACTAAATATTTGGTTCAATTAGTTTTGATAGTAGCGTACATGCCATCAAGCAAGTTAAGATAGAGAACATTTTTATCACCACAGAGAGTTCAGTTTTGCAAGCTTCCAATCAAACTCATGTCCCCTGAGGATTTTATTGTTCAGATTTCCATACCAGTTTTGTTTGGCCTGCTCTGGTAATTCACATATAATGAATCATAGTCTCTTTTGATTCTGTTGACTTTATCTTTTTCTTGAGATTTGTCTATGTTATATCATATATTCCAATTATTTATTTCTTTTGAACTGCAGAGCAGTACTTGATTACATGAAAACAACACAATTTGTTCATCTGTTCTCTCATCAATGAATACTTGTTCCATGTGTTCCTTGCTAATCTGTTCCTCCTTTCCTGTTGTCCTTTGGATGACTACTGCTTTATAATATTCCATTTTATCTCTTCTTAGATTTTAGCTACCATTTTTTGTTTTTATATAATATTCTAGAGAGAAAACTATATACAATCAAAATAAAAGATAAAATGCTAACATATACAAAAATCTTTTTCATATGTTATGAACAACAATATATTTCCATTTATCCTGTTCCCTTACTGTGAGTTCCTGGGATCTTATAATTTGCTCCTTCTTATTATGAAAACCAACAGCACATTTTGTCTTAGACATGGACCCAGCCCGTCTGTTAGGATACTACTAATGTGAAAGGTGAGTCAATCTAATGTACACATCTACCCCAAGTATGCTTGTTTGCAGTTTTAGTTAAGTTCCATTCATCTTCAAATCTTAATTTTTCTTTCTTTTTTTTTTTATTAAATCATAGCTATGTACATTGGTATGATCATGGGGCATCATATACTAGTTTCACAGACCGGTTGACACATTTATATCACACTGGTTACCATAGCCTTCCTGGCAATTTCACAGTTGTGTTGAGACATTTACATTCTACATTTACTAAGTTTCACATATACCATTGTAAGATGCACCACAAATGTATTCTCACCAATCCCCCTCCTTCCACCCCCGTCCCCCCTCCCTCCCCTCCCTTTCCCCCTTCCCCCTATTCCTAGGTTGCAAATGGGTTATAGCATTCATGTGAAAACCCTAAATTAGCTTCATATTAGGGGTGAGCACATTGGATACTTTTTCTTCCATTCTTGGGATACTTTACTAAGAAGAATATGTTCCAGCTCCATCCATGTAAACACAAAAGAGGTAAAGTCTCCATCTTTCTTTAAGGGTGCATAATATTCCATGGTATACATGTACCACAATTTATTAGTCCATTCGTGGATCGATGGGCATTTGGGTTTTTTCCATGACTTAGCAATTGTAAATAGGGCTGC
>CAUYPK010137484.1:0-21732 GCA_963574355.1 Loris lydekkerianus
TCAGCTCTTGGGAATTTGTAAACTTAACTTCCTGAAACTTGGAAATTTCCAAGTTCTGTGAAATCCTGTAGTTCTGTAGGGGCTGGAATAGCATCTCCCGCTTGATTCAAACTGGCCAATGAGAAGGGTACCTGTGGGGTGGAACTTTCTGACTGTCAATAAAAATGGAAAGACCAAGCCAGTCTGGGAGCATGGTCATTTGGAATTCTTCTAAGCTCCCGGCTGGTGAATAAAGCCCTTCCTCTTATAAACGTGGTGTTTGGGTGCTCTTTCTCTCCATTGGGCCTTGTCTTCCTGCAACATTAGCCTGACCCTGAAATGCATGCAAGTCATCTTGTTGCCTTATTTGAAGGTTTAGATAAATTTTCTTACCAACTCTGACTTTCACACAAATAAACAGAAATCATTCGCCCAAGTTGTGGGGAGCAGACAGGGTAGGAGGGCAGGTGCATTTGTGAGAGGGGGATGGATTCATGGCCGTCACTCCCTGACACAGGAGATGTGTTGAGCAAGACCACTCCGAGAAGGGAGGTCTTCTCTGAATTTGGCTCTGCAGGAGAGAGCATATGATCAAAGCAGGCAATAAGTCAGGGAAATCTTCCTCCTGAGAACAGATCTGAGAACCCAAAGGCAAGCATGGGTAGGCAGTCAAATGCCAGTTAACCATTAATTAACAAAGTTAATTAGTAGATAATCACTATCCCTTAGGATTAGGCTACTCACAGATAAATTAATTTCCAGAAAGAGCAAACAACCCAACTTTTTAGGAACTGGTGTAGGTACAGGCTTTTCTCTCAAGCCTGCAAATAATACTGGTAACTTCTCCTTCAGGATGGCCAGGCCCCTCTAGCTCTGCTCAGTGTTTCCCAGACAAAATGTGTGAAGTGGGCTGGGGCCAGGAAAGGGGCTGGTGTGGACCAGCCACTCACCCATCCACTCACCTGGTCTCCTGTGCCCACAGCTCTGCTGGACACAGGGTCAGCACTCGGGGTAGCAACTAGGCACAATCTGCTCCCCATCCAGGAGGAAGAAGGCTTTAAAGAAGGGACCGAACAGTTGAATGAGTAATTGCAAACAGATTGAGCGTCCAAAGAGGGGGGCATGTGGCATCATGAGAATGGATTTTGAAAATGAAACTGTCCTAGGCTGGGGAACAACATCTTCTGCTCTGTTAGCAGAAGCCTGGGTAGTAACTCACAGTCCCAGGCTGATAGGAGACGAACGGACACCTGGGAAGAGACCCTATGTCAGGCCAGAGCATGGAACAGTGACAGTGCCAACAAGTAGGGCACAAGGTCTGAGGTGAAGACGGGAGGTGTCCAAACAGGCCTTGGAGGTGAAGGATGAAGGATGCAAGTCATTATGCTGAGAGAGGCTGGGAAGCATGGTCTGGTGCCACGATGCAATTTGCATTCACATTGGCATTGACAGTGCAGGGTGGAGGACAGTGGGACTGAGAGAGTAAGGGAAATCCCAAAAGTAAAATAAATGTACGGCTGCTTCGGCTGGGTGTATAGCAATGCACAGAGTAGGGAACAAAAGAAAAATGCCTGTGATTCTCCTCAAATGAAAAAAATGACAAAAACTCCAATAGAAAGGGAATGGAAATTAACAAGAATTTCCAAAAGAAGAAATATAAATGCACACGTGCATATGAAATATAGTCAGCGTTACTAGTTACCGAAGGAAAGCAAACTAAAGCAATGAGATAGAAGGTTTCAACTCAAAGTAAAAAGGATATTTAATTTAAAATAATAGGCCAGGCATGGTAGCTCACACCTGTAATCCTTACATTCTGGGAGGCTGAGGACAGTGAATCGCTGGAGCTCAGGAGTTCAAGACCACCCTGAACAATAGTAAGACCCTGTCTGCACTAAAAATAGAAAAATTAGCCAGGTGTGGTGGCAGGTGCCTGTAGTCCCAGCTACGCAGGAGGCTGAGGCAAAAGAATTGCTTGAGCCCCTGAGTTTGAGGTTGCTGTGAGCTGTGATGATGCCACGGCATACTACCCAGGGTGACAGAGTAAGACTCTGTCTCAAAATACATACACACATACACACATACATACCTAAAATATCAATAGCTGCCTTGCCAAGAGTGTAAGGACATGGACAGTCATATTCACTCACGTTTACTCCCTGAAAGGCAGCTGAGCACCATGCCACAAAAGAGTTAAAGAGGAACAGTAATTTCCTCAGAGTATACAAAGATTTAGTCATAAGGATGCTCCCTGCAGTACTATTTGCTATGACAAAAATTTAGAAATAACCTACATCTCCAAACAGAGGGGCATTAGTTAAATAAATTATGTATACAACAGGCTTTTATGAAAAGCAATAAAAACATTATCTTACAGAAATACTTTTCATGTGAGAAAACAATCATACTACATTAAGTACAAAAAAACAGATTACAAAGCCGTGTGTATGTGATGGTCTGATTTTAAGTTACACATGTGTGTACGTGTGTGCATAGAAAGAGACTAGAAGGCAATGCAACGTTGTGTGAACAGAGGTTACCTTGAGGTGGACGGGGTCTCAAATATTTTAAAGTTCTTTGTGTTTGTATTTTCTGACTTTTCTTTTAATAGGCTTTAGAAATGAGATTTTAAAAAATAATTTTTCTGATGAACGAGGCAGAGCATTCCAGGTGGACAACAGATGAGGAAAGTCACAGAAGGGGACTCAGAAGGTGAGAAGTCTGTACAGCGAGGAGAGAGTGGGAGCCAGGCAGGTGGGAGATCAGGGGTCCTCCTGCCTTTCCTGAGTGTAGAAGGGACACAAAAGGATCACTAAATGGGGGCATCGGCCCTATTATAGAATTGTTTGCTCACACTTCCTTAGTGCTCTTAACCATCTTGTTCCAGAACGGATCTACGGTCCCTTAGAAATACACATGGAAATTGCAGCCATCGTAAGTACCAGGCACCATGCTCAGCTCTCGCGTGGTTGTCTGGGGGCTCAGCCTTGATGGGTGTGTGTTGTTTGGCCAGTTCAGTACTTTCCTTTGTCATTTCTGTGGAGTTGAAGCACATTCTTCTTAGTAAAAAGTATCCCAATAATGGAAAAGCAAGTATCTGATGTACTCAGTACTAATTTGAAACCAATAGAAAAACAACATGACCACAGGAGAGAAAAACAGAAGTATATCCAAGTGGGAGGAGAGGGGTGTGGGGAGGATGGGGGGATTGGTGAGTTTTCACCTAATGTGCACATATGGGGCTATAGTAGGGGTTTACAGCACACCCCCTGGGTGAGGGACTCAACTACAACTTGAACTTTACCTTTGAAATGCAAACAATGTAACCTAATCATTTGTGCCCTCATACTAATCTGAAATTTAAAAAAAAAAAAAAAGTGTGGGCGGCACCTGCAGCTCCAAGGAGTAGGGCCATGGCCCCATATACTGGAGGTGGCAGGTTCAAAAAACCCAGCCCTGGTCCCCAAAAATAATAATGCCTTGAGGCAGGATTTGAGCCCTCCTGCTAGGGACCACTGTGCCTCCTTTCTGTCCTCTCTGACCCACAGTGGCGTCACATCTTCTTCCTGGCCCCTGAGGGCATTGGGTTTGCCTCCCTATTATACAGGAAAGAGCCTGAGATCTGGAGCTACATGAGTCTCAACCCTGCCGTGAACTGTGCAACCAGGGCTGGCTCTTTCCTGTCCTTAGTCCCCTCCTTTTGGAGACTGTGAGTCTTGCTGCCTGGCCATTGCCTGCTACGGGAGGCCAGGGAAAGGTCTTCCTGACCAGGGCACAGAATCAGGGTAAGTTTGGGTAGAAAGTGCCTCTCACTGGATTCAGTGGAAGAATAGACTAGAAATCTTAAGAATTAAAAGCGACAAAAGGCCAGGAGAGGGATAAAGGGATCTAAACTGTGTGGCCAGTCCCGTGAGAGCAGGGAGAAGCATGCCCAGGCAGGGTGCCGAAAGAATAGCAAGCCCAGACAGACCCCCAAATAGAGAAAGCCTGGCTCTCCACGAGGCCCAGATTTGCCCAGCACGCCCAGTACGGTAGGGAATGAGGCACCACGCTCAGGCCTTCCCACACCTGCTGCCACTTTGACTGAAGGAGTTACTCCCATCCTGTACTGGTAGTGGTCGTCTTTTCCTCCTCAGCTACCCTGAGTTATTTCCAGTAGTCTTCCACAGCATGCAGCAGTCACTTCCAGCCCCAGTGGAGGCCTTCCATGCACGGGCTGTTCTTCCTGCAGAAGCCTCACAAGGCCTTCACAGGGGCCTCTTATCAAGGCCTTGAATGCTCGCTGCAGCTCCTAATTGCCCAGCGTGAACACCATTGTGTTCCAAAGGCTAATGCTGTGCTGGGATCCCCCATAAAGGCAGAAATGTGTGCCACATTGAGTTAAATGACCCCATAGTTGAAAAACACTTTGGCACAACCTGGTAAGGATAGACACACAATTCCTATGGGTCAAACCCATGGTTCAGAAATTCCTCATTTCACCTTAGAGAAATGTTTGCTGATATGCACAGGAAACTGTGCAAGGCTTGTTCAAACACTTTTTTCCAATAGCAAAAACACCAGGGACAACCAAGTCAGCCTCTTCCAATAAAATAAGTAAATAACCATTGGCATACCTCTTCAGTGGGCAATAATAGAGTAATGAAAATCAATGCAGGTGCACACCAACACAAATGGATGGAAGCATAATATCGAATGACAGGAGCCAACATGAAACTGGAAGGTTTAGTCAATATAAAGTCAAAAGCAGGTAAAACTAAATACAGTAGAACCTGCACAGTTAACCACCTCCCTACACTGACCACCTCGCTACACGGACCACCTCCCTACACGGACCACCTCCCTACACTGATCACCTCCCTACACTGACCACCTCCCTACATGGACCACCTCCCTAAACTGACCACCTCCTTATACTGACCACCTCCCTACATGGACCACCTCCCTATACTGACCACCTCCCTACATGTATCACCTCCCTACACGGACCACCTTCCTACAAGGACCACCTCCCTACACTGACCAACTCCGTACATGGACCACCTCCCTACATGGACCACCTCCCTAAACTGATCACTTATCTACACTGATCACCTCCCTACATGAACCACCTCCCTACACTGACCACCTCCCTCCACCAACCACCTCCTTACACTGATCACCTCCCTACACTGACCACCTCCCTACGCTGACCACGTCCCTACACTGATCACCTCCCTACACTGACCACCTCCTACGCTGACCACCTCCCTACACTGATCACCTCCCTACACTGACCACCTTCTTACATTGACCCAATTTTCTTAGACCAGACATGCACCACATGTGTACCGTAGCTAGTTCCTTATGTTGACCACTTCTGTTTGTTACAGTCCTTGGGTGATCAACTTACAGAGGTTCTACTGTATTATATTATTGAGAAATATAGTGATGAAACTATAAAAAAAAAAAAGGAATGATTAACACAAAATTTAGAATAGAACTTCCCACTGGGAGGCAGTGGCAAACAAGAGACGAGACAGAGACTTTTAAAGAACTGGTACTTAGTAGAGGAGTTATAGGATTGAATGGCAGATCTATTTTTAGATCCCTAATTTTTCTCCAAACATCTTTCCAAAAGGAATGTAATGTAGAAGTGTTCCCTTTTCTCCACATCCATGCCAACATCTCTGGTTTTGGGATTTTGTGATGTGGGTTACAATTCCTCTACTAGGTATACATCCAGAAGACCAAAAATTACATTATAACAAAGATAATTGTACCAGAATGTTAATTGCATCCCAATTAATAAATGCTTCTTCATGGAAGAAGCCCAAGTGCCCATCGACCCACAAATGGATTAATAAATTTTGGTATATGTACACCATGGAATATTATGTAGCCTTAAAGAAAGATGGAGACTACCTCTTTCATGTTTACATGGATGGAGCTGGAACATATTCTTCTTAGCAAAGTATCTCAAGAATGGAAGAAAAAGTATCCAGTGTGCTCACCCATACTATGAAACTAAATTATAGCTTTCATATGAGGGGAAAAGGGAGTATGGGTGGAGGGAGGATAATTAGTGGGACCACACCTATGGTGCATCTTACAAGGGTACATGTGAAATTTACTAAATGTAGAATATAAATGTCTTAACACAATAACTACAAAAATGCTGTGAAGGCTATGTTAACCAGTTTGATGAAAATATTTCAAACTGTATATAAAACCAGCACATTGTACCCCATGATTGCATTAATGTACACGGCTATGATTTAATAAAAAATAATAATGAAAAGATACAGAAAAAAAATAAAGAACTGGTACTATTCTGTGCCATATAAGGATGTTTATTCTATTATTATTTATAAATATCTACTACATATTCTATTTTGTATAAAATAGTAAAAAGTAGGCCAGCTGTGGTGCTCACGCCTGTAATCTTGTACATTGGGAGGTAGAAGAAGGAGGATCACTTGAGCCCAAGAGTTTGACACCAGCCTGAGCAAGAATAAGATCCTGTCTCTGCTAAAAATAGAAAAATTATCTGGGCATCGCAGTGAGCTGCTGTAGTCCAAGCTAGTCAGGAGGCTAAGGCAGGAGCATCACTTGAGCCTAGGAATCCGAAGTTGCTGTGAGCTAGATTGATGCCACTGCACTACAGTCTGGGCTACAAAATAAAATTCTGTCTCAAAAAAAAAAAAGTAAAAAAATATATATGTGTGTGTGTATTGATATCGATATAGATATAGATAGATATAGATATAGATATAGATATAGATATGTTTGTGTATAAATGTGTGTGTATACTAAATAAGTTGACCATACTCAGCGACATGTTAGAATTTTTCCTTTCCTTTCTGACAAAAGGAAAGTCTTTGAGAATAAAGTATAAAAATGATGGGGAAAACAACAAAAATGTGGAAAGGATAAATCTCTATGTGACAAACTAAAAAAACTATCCAATATGAACTAAATTAAAAAAAAAAAAAATGTACCCTACTGCCATTATTTTCTATAACTCAGCTTATCTTGCTCTTAAACTCTTTCGGATTGAGGGATTCGTGTAAATCCTCAACCTTGCCAATGGAAAGCATTTCAGTAATTAGTCTTCCTGAGTGTTTTCTCCTTGAGAATAGACCCCGCTCCTTCCTCCATGCCCAATGGCATGTGGGTGCCAGGAAGTGTTACAGTCCTGGTGCTCTGGAATAGTGACAGGCTCCCAGCTGGACCCACTGCACAAGTGGGGTCTCTGTGGCAGATGGGACACCTGGCCTCAAGCCTGTGGCTCTTCCCTGCTGACCAGCCCTCTCACTGGGCTGTCATCCTCTGCATTGGGGATCCCAGCTACCAGTGACAGTGGCTCTAAGACCCTGGGAACCTGCGAATTACATCTCACTCCTACCCTGGGCACTTTTTCTTTGCTTCCAGGTGCTATGTGAGAAACAGTCTCCCCCAAGCTTTTTCTGAGAGGTACACAGTCTTTCTAAGCCATGTCTGAAGACACTTGGCCAAACCTCCCACACTAGGACTCACTCAAACCCTCCTGGAAGCCTCCCATCTGCCTCCTCACCATCAAAGGATGGGGGCAAATCAAGGATGCTCAATTCTACATTCTCGCCCTTCCCTCTCCTTTTCCCCCCAACCCTTCTGAGGGGCATATTCCTCCCTGGTCCTCTGCTGCCTCTACACTGCACAGCTCACGTTGCCTTGTTCTTCATATGCGTATCAGTCATGATTAGGTTTGGCTGCAATTGACAAAAGATCCAAAGCAGATGTTCTTCACTCATATAAAGCTTAGCATATCATCTATTGCTGCACAACAAATTACCACAAATGTAATGGCTTTAAATGACACAAAGTTATTATCTCACAGCATCCATGGATCAGAAGTCCAGGCACAGCGCAGCTCAATTGCGTCCCCTGCTAAGCACCTCTCAAAGTTAAAATCCACTTTGGCTTTCAAAGTGTTGACTGGGCTGGTCTATCTAGAGGCTCTGGGGAAGAATACATTTCCAAGTGTATCTAGGCTATTGGTAGAATTCAGGCCCCCTACAATTGTAAGATTGAGGCCCCATGTCCTTGACACACAGACTCCTTCATCTTTAAGCCAGTAATCACACAATGCATCTTTCTTGGGCTTCAACTCTCTGCTTCCCTCTTCTGCTACTAGCTGGAGGAAGATTTTTCTTTTCAAAGACTCAGATAGTTTATACTAGGTCCACCTGGTTAATCCAGGATAAACTTCCTATGTTAAGGTCAACTGATTAGTACCTTACTCACATTTTGCAATATGCAATGCAATGTGATCGTGGAATAACCCCAGTGGGAAAAGTCTCAAAGCCAAAGCTTGGCCTCCCACAGCTGGGAAAGCAGCTGTGCCCACCGAGTCCCCAGGATCCAGGCTCCTATCTACCCACCACCCCTGAGGAGGGACCCCCTCCCCACGGGCCAGGATTCAGCATCCACGCGCCATGGCTGGTGAGTCCAGGCTTCATTCTGACCACGTTTTAATGGAAGGTTCTCAGCAGCTGTTAGCAAGCACCTCGGCTTTCTTCCAGCTAGTCAGATTTTGTCACTTTGGGGCATCCTCACCTGGCAAAGCGGCCCAAGAAAAACTATCACTATGAGAAAGCAGGAGAGTAGTTACCTGGAGACAATACATAAAAACACAAAATGCTAATAATAACCCTTTTTTTCTCTCTCTTGCAAGCTCAATTTTTGAGCTCAATTTTGCAGACTTTAATACCTTTAGTTTGAAACTCGAGCTAAAAACAGGCAATGGTCCTTCTCCATGCCTCGGGTAATCAGTCTCAGCCCCCAAGCCTAGATTTACTGACATAAAAGCTAAAGCAGAGCAGGTGAATTTAGGAAGAAGATAATTGTCACATTTGGGTGCAGAAGATATGGGAGGAACACTGTCTCCTAACGTGCACCTCACAGTACTCTCTGGAAGTGTTTGGCTTGAAGTTTCCCGTATGTTTGAGGGGAAAGGAAGAAACATGGCAAGGCCACCTTCCATACAAGAATTTGGTCTCAAACTCTGCAAAGATAATTCCAGTTGCAAAGCCTAAAACAAGCATTTTTTTTTCTTTTACAGAAAAAAATACGACAACCCATGATGCCATGCAATTATAACCCCCTCCAGCAGGCAGAAAACATCCTAGAAATGGAACCTACAATCTGTAGAAGCAATTTACCAGTTTCAGCAAAGCTTAAGAAATACAGCAGTTGGAGCCCATCACACAGGGTCAGTGCCCTCAGGTGCAACTCTGCATATCTGAAAGGGTCACAGAGGTAGCTCATTTCCAGCCAGGACAGAGATGAACTATTTGGGCTGGGCACTCATGGCTCATGGAACCCTAATTGGAAAAGGCAAAGTGGAGATTTCATAATGCAGACTGTTACTTCAAGCAATTTATTTTTTTCCTGATTCCTGCTTCTTAGAAAAAGTAATACATTAGAAATTTCTGGACCTAGAGGGGCCTAGAAAGAGGGTGGGGGGCAGAAACTTTTGATTCTGATGACTCTGAATGTGCCCAGTGGCTCAGCTACTTTCTAACTGTGAGAGTTTCTCAGCAAAACAATTCAGACATTAGGCTTCAAAGTTTTCGTTTCTGGGATTAGGACATTAACCTATAAATATGTCATCCATTCCCAGAGTCCTACTTTAAGGCTCTGAGTTCATGTATGTGAAGTTCTAGAAATACTAGCAGATGCCCCCTGTAATTGATAGTTACTGACATTGTCACTGTAACTTGCTAGACTAGGATGCAGTGGGGCTCAGGGGAAACAGATGGATTAGACAATCCAAGCTACTCCTCCCTACTCCTTCACTGAGTCTTGACAGAGGGCCAGGTTGTGGATGCCAAGTTGCAGAATGACATGTCTGTCATATGCCATCCTGTCCAGAACACAGGGAACCGTGCAGGTAACTGTGTAAAAGGCACTTCAATCTTATTTCTTACACTGAGGAAATGCTGCTATGTAAAGACCCTGCCTGCTCTGCCTCTGATGAAAATGGACAAATCGCAGATAGTGATTAACACCTGTATGTCACTCCTTACCACAATGCCCATGGCAAGCGATCCCCACATCACCACCCACCATCCCACCTCATGTGGCCCAGATGACCCAGGGCAGAGGACAGGACTTTCTCCTAAGTATCAGAAGAACACCAGCAGGTGTCTGGCGAAATTCTTACTCCAACTACAGACTGTGGCATTTGGGACACCCCCTACACATTCAGGTTCTCACAAACTCCCAGTGCTGCTGATGCTGCCATCCAGGGACCACAGCTGAGAACCACGGCTCCGGGGCAGTGGTCAGCAAACTGCAACCTGCCAGTGGGCCAAATCCTACCTGCCACCTGTGTGCAGACAGCCATCAAACTATAAATGGTTTTTACATTTTTTAGTGGTTGGAGGCCAGGGCAAGGGAATGGGGAGAGTGTTTTATGACACTTGAAAATTATATGAAATTAATTAATTATCAGTGTCCATAGATAAAGGTTTACTGACACGCAGCCATCGTTATTCATGTAACTGTGGTCTGTGGCTGTCTGTGCTGCAGTGGTGGAGTTGAGTACTTGCAATGGAGACCAAATAACCCCCAAATATTTGCTGTGTGGTCCTTTACAGAAATTCCCTTCTCTCTGGTAAGCAAATGGCTTCATGGAACATCTGTGGGAGGAGGGTGATGCCCACAGCCTGTTTTCCTGCACTTGGTCCCATGCTCTGGGTTCATGCTAGGATAGGTGCTTTACAAAGAATAACTTCTTTAATGCTTAGGTATTAATAAAAGGAAAGGATATATTTTTTAAGATGCCTTTAATCTTTCCTTTTCTGCTTATATTCAAACGAAGGTAATTACAGTGCAGAGGCCTGCCAAGAAGTGTGACAATTTAATTAATGTAACAAGAGCTTAAAGCAAATTATTTATTAAAGTAACCCACAAAATCAGATAGTGCAAATGGAAGGAAAAATAAATCTACAAACCTGTGATTCCTAGTCAGGATTTCATTTTAGTTTACATTTAAATGCTAACACATCTTGTGGCAAATTATTGCAGACTTTTTCTACCAGTAAAAAGGGGGGGGGGGGTTATGCATTCATTGAAGGAAACCTCTGCAAGAGGCAAAAGTGATACACTTCCCCAAGCCTATTTACAAATGCAGTCAATGAAACAGAATTTTAATGAATTGTGCCACCTAATCTGGTAGTTAATGAGCTGCAAAAGCCTTTGTCAATTGCAGTGACTGGGAACTAACTCTTTCAGTTTCAAGATCAATAAGAATTCTCAGCTCTGCACCACCCAAGAGGGAACTCCGGGGAGAAAGGAAGTTGTCAGAGGAATGTCATCTCTACAGGTCACAGCAGCAAGGCCACCATCTGTTTTGCACACTGCCTCCCCCTTTATATTCAAATCCTGACTTCAGACTGAGAGGGAGAGAAAGACAGTTTGGAGATCAAACAGCACAGCTCCTATGAAATGCCAATACAAAATGACAACAAAAAGGTTTGAACGACTCTAAAAATATCTCCCAATATTTTAGAAGCTGCACTGAGTGCAATTGCTGTTGTGGACCTTTGGGAGGGCGTAAAGCCCTTGACATTCAGTGTTCTTGATATACAAAAGTAATAGGCAGTGAGATGTTGAGGATTAAACACTAACCTAAGGCATCCTGCTAATTCTGCCTTCCATAACACTTCTTTTATCTGCTGTTTTCATTGCTTTGGCTCCAAATAGTCACATTCTTTTGCAGAGTTCTGGGATTTGCAATTCTTCTATTACCCATCTCTGTTACCCAGAGTTGTTGCCAGAGAGATGTGGCTATTGCAATGATCCTCATGCCATGCGATAAAAGAAATACCAGGTAAAAGACACCCATCAACCCATCATCAACAGCAAGTCGGAAACATTTACTGAGGACCTACTTCATGGAAACAATAAGGAACCTCGAGAAGATGGAGATGAATAAGACTTCACCCCACCCTTAGCTTGCTCCTTATTAGAGGTTAATCACTTATGTTTGTTGAATTAATAGACAACTGGGCTACAGATTTTTTGTTTGACAGAGGTCTGTGGAAGATTTTATTTCATGTTAGGCAACAGGTGAATATGTTTTAATTGAGTGGCAAGAAACCCATGTGCCATTTTAACATCCATACAAACTAAGTGAAGCTATTGCTACCACCCCATCCTCCCACACCCATACTCGGAGTCTACTAGAGGCAATTTCCACTGCACCTGTATTTTCATCCATTAAGGTTCTCTCTCTGGCATCCGGTATGAGACCATTAGCAAAAGCCACAAGAAAGCAATTTCAGGAAAGGAAAGTCCCATAAAATGTGAAAAATTAAAGTGGTCCTGAATGTTGCGTTCAGGAAATTGCCACAGGCAAACCCTCTCTGTCAACAGAATGTTCCACTTGGCAGCAACCAAGACAGGTGAAATGTTTTCACAAGTGGCACAGCAGAGAAAGGGAGACTAGGGTACAGAGGGAATTGGGCTGCTCTGAATCCCCCAGCATTTGTTCTTAATTTAGTCTATGAAGATTTCAGACTTTAGACTATGACGAGATTAAAAAATACAGTTCTTGTCCTCAAGGATTTTACAGTCTAGCCAAAGAGGCAGGCTTGTGTACAGATATTCATAACAGAAGAGGAATGAAGAAGTTCCTGCAGGCTGTGCACGGCTGAAGACAAGAAAAAGAGGCCAGACCTGCTTCTACTTCAAGCCACACTGAAATGCAATTTCCCTTCTTAGATAAGGGAAACACAGTCATTGACAGACGCCCATGGAAGGACGCTCATGCCATGGGGAGAGGCTTGGGACCCTGTAGCCCAGATTTGTCCTCCTGTGGTTACCTTCTCCTTGGACTTGGGCACAGGGGAGGGAAAGCTTTTAATCCTTACCAAATGTGATGTGAAATCTTTCCCTCAGATGCTATTGCACAGCTGAGGCAAGGCTGGAAGAGTCAGACAAGATTCAACTCAAGTGTCAAGCATTAAAAAAAAAAAAAGCTTTGAAATGAATATCCCGAATAGTAAACATGATGACCCCATCTTTCATCTGCAACCCTGTCCCCATAGGAGCTCCTCTTTCCTGGCCCTGTCACATGTCTTGGTAGTGGGCACCATGTTGGATCATCAGGAAAGGGACCACACCAGGACATTCTTCACATCTGGATCCAAGCAGAGATGCTTTTAGAGAGAAGAGCTTCCCACCTGTCAATTCACTGTGACCCCAAAATGAGCAACCCCCTGGGAAGAATTTCCACCTGCCCACAGGTGCAGCAGACACACCTGCACAAAACACAGTAGCTGGGCCTGGGCTGTGAGACATAGATGTACAGAGTTGGAGGTGAGCAGGGCAGACAGAGATGTTCATTTTTCTTCAATGCTTATGCTGGAACCAGGAGATCATCTTTCAATGTCACTAATTCAAACTGCAGTGAAGGACGTGCTCCCGTTTTCCCATCTTCAAATGTGGAAAAGTAGAAGCTCTTGGCTCCTCTCTTTCCAGTCCAGTTACAGTCCTTTCTCTGGTGCTCAGAGCCCCCAATGGCTTCCCCTCCTGTCCATCTACCACGTCCACTGTGGACCCAGCTACTCCCAAAAGCTTCTTCCACCTTCAATCTGGCTGATCTCAGAAACAATTGCTCATCAGCCCCTGTGAGGCCTAGGGTGCCGTCCTCAACCCCAAAGAAGCAAGGTCGAGTGAGGCTTGGTCACTGCCTTCACAGGGCTCGCCGTCAGTGAGGGAGCCACACAGGTGAGCCAGGGAGAGACACACACCAGCAGGAGAGGGTCACAACCCCGTATGCAAGTGAGTCAGGGAAGAGGAGGACAGCATCCTGGCCACAGGCTGGCCTGGGCACCAAGACACAGCCAGCGTCAGAAGAGCCACAGCTGGTTCAGCACGGCTGGAGTGGCCGCTCTGAGGGTGGGCTAGAAAGGATAGTGTGACACTGCCAAGCCAGCACCAGCCTGTGAAGGACCTGCTGAGCCACACCAAGGCAGTTCATCTCCATCCTGAAGCCAGTGAAACCCCAAAAGCAGTTTAGGAAAGGGAAAGATGCATGTGCAGAGAGCGCCCTGGGGGCCCTGGGAGGCTGTCTGGGCAAAGGAAGGCAGACTGTAAGGCAGCTCCAGGAACGTCCCCTGGTCGTGGTGAAGCTGCTGAGGCCGACAGGATGGCAGCAAGCCCAGCACCAGGAATGGGGGCACCTGGGAGGGTGAGGAATTAATACGCAGCAGTGGTGACTAACAGAAGCTCCAGCTGAAGGAAAACAAGTACATGCTTGTCACTCCTTCCTCTGCTCCTCTGCCCCCAGCCTGACATGCCCTCGCCTCTCCAGGCCCCCACCCCAGGGCCTAGCCCCACTCTAACCTGCCCCAAGAAGTCACCCCTCACAGCCGCCACCCACTGCTCTTTCCCTTCTCCACCACACCGCCCACCAGCGCGTGCTGCAGAGCGAGGCCGTGCGGCCTTGTCCACATGGCTCCATGTGCCCCCCAGTGGGGCTCCTAGTAGGCTGTCGGTGGGTCCCTCACCCCCACTGCTTCTCGAGCCTCTTCGCCTGTTTCAGTGTCATCCCATCCTCATTTGTGTACGCACATGCCACACAGCAGTTACAGCGGACATCAGAATGACTGTTCAATCATCAGTATTTTTGACAGCCAGATGTTACCAAGCATCACTCTACCTACCGACGTGTCTGTCTGCAGCTATTCCTGTAGCTATCATATGTACATTCTTGTCCTTCCATCCCTAAGAGCAGCCCTGCAGGACAGAGAGAACCAAGAACTAGAACCAAGTACTAGTGCGTTAAATCAGAAACTACGACAGGCCTGAGACAGTACCCTGCTTGGGAGCTGAGAAGTTAGCCTGCTGCCATTTCACACACCCATAGAGACAAAAGACATAGACACCTGGGTCAGAGACAAATGCAGCAAGAACAATAGCTTGCATTTTTTTTCTTAAATTCCAACCTCTACAAGGGAACAGGGTGAAGGCCGAGGGCCTGCGCATCACAGGAGAGAAACTCCAAAAGGGTAAAACTCTGATCTTAGATACTGCTGCTGGAAACTGCCATTGGGAGGGGCGGGAGGTCAGAAAGAGAGCCCTGCCTTTTTTTTTTTTTTTTTTTCAACTTGGAATGTGAGAAGATCTTTTAACAAACAGGAGTGCAACTTGCCTATCCTGAAATGTCTCTGGAAAAGAAGGCATCAGGCATCACTAAGCTTTATTATCTCCAGTTTTTATCACCGTTTCTTTTTTTTTTCGGAGACAGAGTCTCACTTTGTCACCCTCACTAGCGTGCCATGGCAATAAAGCTCATAGCAACCTGTAGCACTTAGGCTTAAGCGATTCTCTTGCCTCAGACTCCCAAGTAGCTGGGACTACTGGCACCCGCCACAATGCCCGGCTATTTTCTTTTTTCTTTTCTTTTTTTTTTTTTTTTTTTGGTGCAGTTTTTTGGCCAGGGCTGGGTTCAAACCCACCACTCTCAGTATAGGGGGCCAGTGCCCTACTCACTGAGCCACAGACGCCACCCATTATCAACGTTTCTCATATAAAAATTCATGAACAGATAGTCTGAGAAATGTAAGAACACCAACACTGAGTTGTTACCTGCTGTTTCCCACCTTGTCCTTCCATGGCCCATGGTGGTTCCTTGGTCTGTAGCTCCTGGTTCTAGGTCCCAAGCACGCTCACTGGGGCTGGCCTTATGGGGCCAGAACCAATTAGCAAGGGCTGCCACTTATGTAACACCTCCTATAAACTATGCTTTACAGAACCAGAAGCTTTGCAAACATGATTTCAAATCCCTGCAACAACCCAGTAAGGTAGACATTATAGATCCTGTCTTAAAGATGAGGACGTTATGAGCTGGAGATGAGTGTCTTGCTAATCACTACACTGTAAGTGGTAGAAGCAGGATTGCTTGCCAGGTCAGTCTGAAAAGCACACACCCTGGGCTTTTCTTCTGCTTTTATAGCCTTGAATGTGTCCTTGGTCCCTAAAGAGGTCAGGGTCCCCTCTGTCTCTGTAGAAGGAGTCAAGTAAATGCCTTGCTTACTATTAATTAAGAAGAAAGTCATTACTTCACCAGACCCTTCCTGGCAAGATGGTCTTTTAAGCATAGCAATTAAGAGCCTGTGTTTTCTAAGCAGATCCAATTCAACAGAGAGCAGGACAAGATAAAGGCAACAAGCTCATTAGCTTAAAATGTCATGCTACCTTTGCAGAAAAAAAGCGGGGGAAGCTTTAAAAAAATCCAAGTGCCTTAAAAAAATTAAAGCAACATCCAGGCAGCTTCCTACATGCCTACAAAACACAACCACAAGATTATGGCCTCAAATGCCAAAGCTCCAAACAATAACGTCATCACCTTTCCAGGCACCCAGCAGATGGGGCAGTGAGAAGGCAGCAGCTGGTGGAGCAGGGGCCCCTCAGAGCTGCCACCACAGCCTGCTCTGCTAGCACCATGTCTGTCCCGACCCACCCACCTCGCCAGCCCACAAGCACCTTGGGCCACAGTCAAACTGGCTTGCAAAGAAAAGCCCGAAATTATTTGTTCTATGATTACTGTTTCCAAATCCCAACCATGCAACTAGCATTTCTCTTTCTTGGGGTCAAAACCATTAGTGGAACCTGCTGGGTGTTTCATTAGGGCTTATTCGAAGACATTAGACATCTGCCAGGTTGGAAGACAGAACTGCCTGTGGAAAACCAGCCAAGGAGCTTCAGCTCCCTCCAGGGTACTGCCATTGCAAGAGCCATCAATTTTGGGCTGTTACTCTGGTTCAAAGTTGAACAAAGAATATGTCATCTGGATTGTTCCACTGTGAACCAAGTTCCCTTGAGAAGCAGTTTGTAATGAGACTTCACTGAATGAATGTGAAGGGAATACTCTACTCATCTGACGCTTTGCTGATGCAGTTGCCAGTTTGGAAGCGCTGCCGTGACTGGCAGGTCATGCTCCCCTCCCCAGGCCCTTTCCCAAGAAGGCAAGCCTTCCTCTCCCCCGGGCACTTTGGCTGGCTTCTTCCTCAAGAAAGACAAACTTACTTTTCCAGTTTCTTCCATCCTCCCATTTTATCCTTCACTCTGATTGAAGAGCAGCATATATAATGGGAACAATTCACAGCAAATTCCAAAAATGGCCAAGTTCTTCCTAAGCCTTCCCTCCCTTGCACTTCTCTGACTTAACCACCTCATTCATCCCTGAGACCCCTAATGCTCAGTGAAAAGCCATCAGGAGGAAAAATATTTGCACTCATTTAATGAGAAATGTTTTTGGCCAACTGCTACAGGTAGAAAAATTATCCATCAAACCCTGGAAATAAGTTTAAGTAATAAACAGCAACTTGAAAGTAAGTTTGTACATAAAATGCAACTCAGGCTCAGCGCCTGTGGCTTAAGCAGCTAGGGCACCAGCCACATACACCTGAGCTGGCAGGTTCTAATCCATCCAGGGCCCACCAAATAACAATGACAGCTGCAACCAAAAAAATAGCCAGGCATTGTGGCAGGCACCTGTAGTCTCAGCTACTTGGGAGGCAGATGCAGGAGAATTGCTTGAGCCCAGGAGTTGAAGGTTGCTGTGAGCTGTGATGCCACAGCACTCTACCCAGGGTGACAGCCTAAGGCTCTGTCTCAAAAAAAAAAAAAAAAAAAATGCAACTGTAGTGACAGTGAAGACTCAATGGTGTGGGGTGGAGTAGCTGTTGGAAGGCAGCAGTCCACCAGGTGGTCCACTTTCAGGTAGGTATTTCATATCAAAATCAGGTGAGCTGGATAATAACTTTCTTTTCCTTACAACTCTGACACTACAAAGAGCTTCTGGCATGGAAGTCACATCTGTAGGAGAATTTGGAAAAAATGTTGGGGGGGGCCTTGAAAAGATGAAGAAATAGCACAGGGATTCTGCAGATAAAGGAGGAAAGAATTTTACCCCCCACCCTCTCGCTCGGCAGCAGCTGACACACAAAACAATTTGGGTTCGTCTATAATAGCACGAATTTTACTTTTTCCACGATTGTCTCTGACTAGGAATTATTGTATCAAGTGAATTGCTGAGTATTTCTGCCCTAAATTGTAAAGCCAAAATACCACTTTGTATGTATGTACGTGTTGTAGGGTGAAAAATCATTGTACTGGGGAAAGAAAGAGTCATTTATGAAAAGCAGCACTATTTCTCAAGAGCCATGTGGCAAAAGTCATAGACAGCTGAGGAGGAGGCTGCCTGGTGAGCTGTCCCAGCCAAGCTGCCAGGCCCTGCCCTCCCAGCATCAGCCTGCAGTGCAGCCCCTGCAGAGATCTCTGCGGAACCAGACACAGGGGCTCAAGTGCCAAGATAAACGTGTCACTTTCTGCCTTCATGTCTTTACCTTTAAAGTCACCAGAGGGGTACTAGCACCTGATAGGAGCTTAATAACCAGGAGTTGTTATTTACTGAACTGGCATTTTCATTCCTATCAGTAAAGAACTCACATCCATCCTCACTAAATCTTCCTAGGCAGTGGTTCTCAAAGACGTGCCCGAAGCAGCAGCAACAATCCCTGGGGCCTTGTTAGCAATGCAAATTCACAGGCCTGGTCTCAGATCAGAAGGTCTGGGGGAGGTGCCCAGGGAATCACGTTGTAACAAACCCTCCAGGAAAAGCTGTTCCACTCTAAAGTTAGAGAATCACTGCTCCAAAGAATCAGAGGCATTTAACCCAAAATTCCTTAGGAGTCTTAAATATTCACCTCCAAAAGCTCAAACCAAATCCCCCTGGGGACAGGGGCCACATGTCTTTTACTTGCTGGCTGATTTGTTCAGTAATCTCTCAAGGGTGTTGATTGTCCAATGACTGGCTACAAGCTCGAAATTTCACACCAGGGGATAAATAATAATTCCCTGCAGGATTTCATGAAGACAGAACAATGTAAGAATCTTGGAAGTGTCATTCTGTGAAACCTAGCCTATCCAAATGACCCCACAAAGTAAACAGTGAGCTCACTGGGGACATAAAATCATGCTTTTATTTCCGTATCCTAATGACAAAGCATAAAACCTAGCCTGGGATTAAAGTTTGTTGAAGGAAGCACTGTGTAGATTAAACAGAAGTATGTGGGGGAAAGTGGAATATCGGTTTCAAGTAGCCTTTATCAATGAAGCATCTATGAAGTTGCCTAGTACTGGTGTATACCACTGACCATTGATTCTGGCCCATTCTAGAATAACATTTTGATGGCACTAAAAGAAAACATATGTTTCTCTTCTAATAATGTGGCATTGTGTAGACATAACCTAAATTTGAAAACCTCTTAAAATAGAAACCTTGAATCCATCTGTCTCTTAAAAAAGAAAAACTCATAATTGCTTATAACCATGTTCATTTACCATTTTCTCAAACGTTTAACAGCTGGTGAGGGGCGGAGGACAGAAGGGCGGAAGGAGACACGAATAATTAATAAAAGTCGTTATCCTGCCTTGATTTCAAATGTTATCAGTGCTTAAAATGTCAAAACCATGTTCCTACATTCCTGAAATGACTCTCCCGTAACATGTCATAACTGAATCCAGCCCACATTTTCACCCCTGGAGAATTCTAAAGGAGGAGCAAGCTAAGCCTGACAACAGTGCTTCCTTTGAAGGACTTCTGCAGACTTCGACTAAAAGAGAATTTTCAGGGAGAATTCAACTGATGGAAAACAATGTATGGCAAATATTTATGTCTTAACATTCAAATTGAGCTTCATTTCAAGATTAAGAATCAAACCAGCAGGAAGTTGGAACCCGGTGATGCATCTGTTCCTGCAGGGAAACATAATCAGTTGCCCCTAACGATGTGTGTGTCTTTATACAGCTGCTATATATCTCAGGAAGAAAGATTCCAATAGGCGTATTCACAGGTATGCTTAGCTGTGGAGCATACAGCTGCTATATATCTCAGGAAGAAAGATTCCAATAGGCGTATTCACAGGTATGCTTAGCTGTGGAGCGTCTGGTAGCACGTGGAGGGCAATTCGCCTCACCGAGGCAGCAGCCTGCCCACCACTCCTTCTCAGAGATGGGTGTGAGAACCACAAGCCCAGACCACCTGTGATGCTTGTAGACCATGCCGCTCACGCAGGCCCCAGACCTGCAGAATGGACATCTCTGAGTGGTACTAGGACTGCATAATGTGCAGTCCTCAAAAGAGTCTGACACCAAAACGATCAGGGCTGCTACCCCGCTTGGCCACTCACGTCTGCAGCAGTGAGGTGGAGGCCAGTCCCTCCCAACCTCATTGCTCTCTGCAGCAATGCTGGAGGTGGTATTTTGAGTATGACTGAACATACACTGGAACAAGAAAGACCCTGAAGTGTTAACATCGCCATAATGTAAATGACCGTCATTAGAGTCCCTCCATAACTGCTTGTTCTCTTTCTTCAGAGAATGGTGAAGCGTTCTCTGGTAAGTCATGGTCTCTGTCCTCATCCAGACTGGAGACTTCTGGTGACCTTCAGGCTCACCTAGAATTCTTCCAACCTGATTTCCTCCCAGCCAGTCCACTCGGTCAAGCCCCTGTGACTACACGGGAAAAATCCTCAGCCTCTTCATCTGTCCTTCTCTGACTTCACCTAAGTAGATGATGTGGGAGAAGCAACAATAAAAACTGACTTTGAAATTCAGGCCCCATGTAAGAGATTTGTTCCTACATCTCACTTAATCTGCACAACTCCCTTACGAGGGACTAGGACTACACCTATTTTGTAACCAACAAATGGAAGCGTGTTAGGAAACTTTCCCAAGGGGAAAAAGGAAGAAGAAGAAGGAGAAAAAAAAAAATAGACTGGGGCTCATCTGACCAAAAACTAAAAATAAAAAGGAAACTTGCCCAAGGACACAAAGCCAGTCAATGCTAATGTGGCAAAGTGGTTCACTTTAGAACATGGGTTGTGAGCCAGGTGTCTAGAGTCCAAATCCTGGCTACCTCTCACCATTGGATGTTGAACGTTGTATTTAACTGCTCTAAGTCTTATTTTCCTCAGCTAAGAAAAAAGAACGATAATAATAAAGTTATTGAGGGCTAGCTGAGTGTGATGATTAATTTTACACGTCAGCTCGACTAGGGAAGGGATGCCCAAATGGCTGGTAAAGCATCATCTCTGGGTGCATCTGGGGAGCGGGGTGTTGTGGAAGACACTAGCATTTGAATCAGTAGACTGGGTACAGAAGATCAGCCCTCACTAACACAACCAGGCTGCATACCTGCGAGGTCCCAGAAACAAGAAGGCAGAGGAAGGACGAATTGCTGTCTGTCTTCTGTAGATAAGAAGAAACTACTGTGTAACATTCTAATGTCCTTAAACTTTTTTTTTTACATTTTTGTTTGTTTTTAACTTGTTTCATTTTTCTAACATTTTAGGTTTTGGGTGAATTACTATATATGGTTTTAATTTTTTTTTTTCCTTTCTTTTTTTTTTAATTATTTATTTTTATTTTTTTTCTTTTTTATTTTTTTTTTATTATAGATAAAAATATGCACCATAGATGTGGCCCAACCTATCACCTTCCCTCCACCCAAACCTCTTCCCTCCCTTCCCCTTCCTTGGTCCTTTCCTCATAGTCTTGTGGTATAGTTGGGTTATAGCCTTCATGTGAAAGCTATATAACAAAGACATCTGTACCAGAATGTTTATTGCAGGCCAATTCATAATTGCTAAGTCATGGAAGATGCCCAAGTGCCCATCGACCCACGAATGGACTAGCAAATTGTGGTACATGTAT
>CAUYPK010137487.1:0-25125 GCA_963574355.1 Loris lydekkerianus
GCTGGGCCTTGCTGAGTCATTGCTACGTGGAAGTAGCTCGATGGATCTACTTCTAGTCAGGCTTGGGAAGTTGCACTAGGCCTCAGGCACATGGCAGGGCCCAACAATTCCCTCTTTTGTTTTTTGTATGGCAGAAAAACATAGCCCCGTCTTAGGTTGCCTGCTCTTGCAGTTTCAGTCTTACCCATCATGGGGATACAAACATCAATGGTTTGGTCCCTGTCTTAGGTTGACTGAACGCAGAGTGATCTTACCTGTCTTCGGTACTATGAATGTAAGTCACCATGCAGCCTCTCCATATTCTGTCTTAGGTTGTCCCCGCTTTGGGGAGTTCAGATTTTGTTTTGTTCATGCTTGATTTTTATTCTCCTGAGTTGCTGCTCCCATGTGTTTCCTTCCCCTTGGTTTTCCATATTTGCTACTTTAACAACTTTGTGGCCCAGATACATATACTTAGCACCCTGAGCTTCACACAGTGCCTCTGTGCCTGGAGCTCCCCTTCCTAGTGTCATGGTGGCAAGGATTTCCACCTGGATGTCCCACAAGAATAACATGCTCACACCAAACTCACCCATCTCCTCATCCTTGCTTCCAAGCTCACCATCTGCTCAATCTCCTCAGCTGTGACTGTGGATCTGTCCTTGGCTCCTGCGCCTCTTCTTTGCCACCGCATCCAACCATCTGAGACTAGGGGTTCCATGTGCACTTCTGTGCCCTGCCCCTCCTCTGTGTCCCTCCGGTTCTATTCTGGCTCAGGTCCACACCCTGTCAACTGGACACCTGCAACACTTTTCCTTGATCTCCCCGCGTCATAAGACAGGCTATTTAGCAATCTTTTCATTTTGGCACATGCATTTTCCACTGAACAAAATCAACTTACACTGGTTTCCCCAGAAGTAAATACTAATACAGAGATTCACATGCAGATAATTTTCAAGGATGTGTTCCTAGGAGAACCTGATAAGGGACCAAGGAGACCCTGCTTAGAAAGAAGGGAAGTGGGAAGGAGTATAATTTGAGGCCAAGTCTCCAGCCTAGTCCTGCAGGGAAGTCTGGAGTAAAACAGATGCCCCAGAGAGTTTGTCCCAAGTCAAGTAAGGAGACTGGGGTTTCATATTCCTGCATCCAGCAGTCCTTGGCTGAGGAACACGCAGGGAGACTCAACTCCCAGCTGCTTCCTGCCCTCCACACATGCATTGCCAGTAGCCTAAGTGCAGAGAGACGCAGGTGCTGGCGGATGGAAACAAAAGCTCAAAGCCCCCAGAAATTAGGGAGGATTTCATGGGAATAGGACAAGGGAACTCAGAGGGATCTGGCTACAGCACCAAAAATTCTGCGACTGAAATTTTCCAGTGTTAAAGAAGGAAGAGAAGTAACCTTTTCTGAGTACATCCCATGTGCAATCACTCTGCAAGTGGGTATTACTTTCCTTATGTTATTGTAATGAATAGAATCATCTTAACTAAGGGCTCCAGAATTTCTCAACTGGAAGATAATTCTAAGTAAGGTAATAATGTTAAGGGCTTGAGTGTCCAAGAGGTTATCTAAGTCCCTCTGCATGGGGAGCAAACCAGCTCTCCATGAGAAAGAGAAATCAGGAGAGAGAGGAAAGTCAGGCCGGTGGTGAGGGCAGGGCACAGCAGCAGGCGGCGTAGTCAATGAGACGTCTCCAGTGATGACCTGACCAAGAGGCCTTGAGAAAGGGCAATGTCAGACCTGTTAATGATCAGGCGATGAGATACCTGGTAACCCAGAAAAAGCCAGCAGGAAACAATGTTCCCCCCGGAGGCAGCTGGGCTCAGCATGGCTGACGATTGATACCTTGTCATAAGTGATTCCCCCAGCCCTCTTCTTTCCTTTCACTACTGAACAAAGGGACCCTCAGTTACCCCACGCCTCCGTTCCACGTCCAGAGCCACTCCCCACGCGCCTCCCCACTCCTCAGAGTCACACAGCAGAACCCAAACCCTGTGAGAAGCAGCTGCAGGCGCCTCCTAATGAGACGCCCTGCAGTTCCTCTGCTGTGTGGACTCCCTTTTTGCAACAAGTTAATAAGCGAACTTTGTTCGCCTTCAGGTGCATTTACAGTGCCAAGGCGCACCATAGATAACTCCTCACTGCCACACTACCTCCTTCTTGGTAACTCCCTAAGGCTCTGTGTGAGAGGGGTTCGAAGTGGGCTAATTTCACCCCAGGTTTGATGCAACACAGTATAGAAATGTTACTGGATGAAGAAGGTCCAGCCACCTGTCACTGTCAGCTAATATGCAGAGACAGAGATAGGGTCACCAAACTTTATTTGTCAGAAAGCGGGAATTCTGGAGAACAGTGAGAGTAGCTTTTCCAGGACTGTCCTGTTCTTCCATTTCCAAAATCAGTCTTACACATAATAGTTCAAAGTAAAAGTCATGTTAATCTTTATCTTAAACAATAATAATCAGCATCACCCTAAACGACATTCCGATTCAAAAACCGTTATTTGATCTTTGACAAGCCAATGAAATTAGAATTTTAAAATACCATTTTCTGTCCACAATTAATCAAATGAGTCAAATTTGACTTATTATGAATCAACATATAATTATTACCACATTTGACACATATTTGTCTTAGCATTCAGATATTAATGGGACCAGGTACAAAGTGTAAAACACATTATATTGTCTCCATTTTAAAAAATTTTCTGAACTAGCAGGATGGGGCAGGAGAGGCAAAAGGCATTATTATATAATGTATAAAGAAATATTCATTATCAAGGAAATACTGGTAGGTACCTAGAAATACGAGTTTAAAAAACATTCTGTTAGAGAAACAACATATAGATTCCTGGAGTCTGAGCAGGAAGTGACTTGGGAAGCCTGGTAGGGGATGAAGCCAAAGAGGTTGGAAGGGTCAGATGAACTAGTTTTCTAGACTTTTATGATGACTTTGGTTTTACCAAGAAAGAAAATGGTAGCCTTTGAAGGACTTTAAAGCTAAAGAATAAAATCAACTAATTTAAGTATTATCAAGATCAATAGCAGATACATTGAGAATAAACAAAAGCAAGAGACAAGTTTCTAAGCACAGAAGTCAGTTAGGAGTTAGTGTATAAACACAGGAAGGAAGTAACAATGACTTGTACCAGAGGGCAAAAAATCAGTGGGAAAATAAGTCAACTTCTAAAAGAAACCCCATATTGATAGTAAAGCTAGAAAATAATCTGTAATCAGACTAAAATCTCTCTTGAATGTGACATAAAGTGTTTGGATTTTATTCTGTAATCAGTTCAAAATTCCTGGGGTAGAATACAAAACACTTTTAAAAATAAATTTTAAGAATTCGTATATATACACTATATATAGCATATACATTGATGAAAATTAATATAATAATAAAATATTATATAGAAATACATCCATTATAAATAATGAAGTATCATATGTTTATGTAGATATTATATATCTACATAAAATATAGAGATAATTAAAAGCCAACACATGCAAAAATACACAGATGGAATTGATACTGGAATTTCACTCTTTAGTAGGTCCTTGGTCTCGGGGATTTGAAGAATTAACCCACAGACTACAGATCAGTGGTAAGATAGGACTTTTTTTAGAAGATATAATAGGAATACAGAAGAAGTAAAAAGCACTAGAGCTTTTGGAAGGGGGAAAGAACTGAAGAACTCCTTTGGAAGTCTCCATGTAGGCTCTTTATCTAAGGGTCTTAAGTCTAGAGAATTACACATGGCTGGCAGTTGGTCCTTTACAGTCTTTGTCCTTGAGACGGGATTAGGTTGTGTACTCCTATCCAAGGTGAAACCACCCAAAAAACCATCACAAGCTGCTTTATTCATGATCTTATCAGAGTCCAGAGAGTGTGTCCCCCAAAAGGCAGTCTACTTGTGCTTGGAAATGGGGGTCTGACCTCTGAGCTCACTTGGGCCTAGAGAATGGGGGGCTCCATGTCTAGCCCTGAGTGGTCGAGTCCTGTATCAGAATTAGATTTAACTAAAATTTTTCTGCACAGCAAAAGAAAGAGGAAAGTGAAGCAACGATCTACAGAATGGGAAAAAATTGCAAGCCATACATGTGGTAGGTTGATTGATATTCAAATAACATAAGGTACTTAAACAACTCAAGAGCAAGGACAGAAAAAAGTAAATTTAAAAATGGACAGGAGACCTGAATAAACATTTCTCAAGAAAATATACAAATGGCCAACAGGTATATGAAGAGAATGCCCAATATTAATAGTTATTAGGGAAATGCAAATTAAAACCACAATGAGATATCACCTTACACCTGCCAGAATGAATATTATCAAAAAAGCAAATGATAACATGTGTTGGCAAGGTTGTAAATAAAAGGTAACCCCTATAGACTGTTAGAGGAAATGTAAATTAGTACAGCCATTCTGGAAAACCATATGGAGTTTTCTTAAAAATCTAAAAATGGGATTATAGTGTTATCCAGCAATCTTCCATCTGGGTTTGAAATCAGCATGTAGAAGAGATATCTGAACTACAATAGTATCATTATTTACAGTGGAAAAGATATGAAATCAACCTAAGTGTTTATTACTAAATGAATAAAGAAAATCTGGTGTATATACACAATGGAATATTCTTCACCTTATATAAAGAAAATAATTCTGTCATTGTGACATCATGGATGAAACTGGAGAATATTATGCTAAGTGAAATAAGCCAGGCACAGAAAGACAAGTAACACACGTTCTCATTTATATTTTGAATTCAAAACAATCAAACTCACAGAAGCAAAAGGAGAATGATGGTAAATAGAGGATGGGGTGGAGGTGAAAGGGTCTCCAAAGGGTAGGAAAATAAGGAAATAATGACAACTATGGAAGGTGATCAATATGTTAATTAGCTTATTCAATCATTCCACACACCATATATGTGTGTGTATAAGTGTGTATCATAACATCACTTTATATCCCATAAATAATATGACTAATTTGTCAATAAAGGAAGCTTTTAAAAATGGAATATGTAAAATTAAAACCGATCCTTTGAAAATATCAATAAAATACACATTTTTTTAGAAGATCAAAGCAAGATAAAAGAAAAATGACACCACTAATCAAAAACCATGAAGTGATAATAAATAAATAACAATGCAAAGACAAAAAGTTATTAAGAATCATTATATACAATTTCATGTTAACAAACATCATAATTGCCAGAAAAGTCAACATCCCACTGACAAGGCTGGATAAGTCATCAGAAAAAAAAATTAGTAAATAAATACTGGACTTAAATAAGACTCTGGAGCAAATAAACCTAACAGACATTTTCAGAACATTCTACCCCAAAACTGAATACACATGCTTCTTATAGCCACATGGGACATGGTTAAGATTGATCATATCTTAAGCCACAAAATAAGTCACAGTAAATAAAAAAAAAATCAAAATCATGCCTTGTGTGTAGTATCTTCTCAGATTATGGTAGAATAAAACTAAAATCAATTTCAAGATGACTACTTAATTCTGCAAAAAAGTCACGGAAATTAAAAAATGTGCTACTGAATAATTCATGGCTCAAAGATGAAATTAAGATGGAAATCAAAAGATATCCCAAACTCAATAACAAAGGAGACACAAGTGTCAAAATTGTAAGATACAAAAAATCAGTCCTAAGTTCATAGCCTTAAATGCCTACATGAAAAAGAAAGATCACAAATTGTCAATCCAAAATCACACCTCAAGGAATTAGAAAAAGAAGTAACCTTCCCCAAAGCTATCAGAAGAAATAACAAAGACAAGAACAGAACTAAAAGAAAGAAAAAGAAATAACAATACAGAGGTCAATGAAACAAATATGTGGTTGGTTGAAAAGGTAAAAAAAAAATTAATTGACCATTGGCTAGATTATTCAAAAATAGAAGAGAAAGGATTCAAGTAAGCACAATCAGAAATATAAAAGGAGACATCACAACTTACACCATAGAAATACAAATATCATCTTAACAACCTCATGTCACATCTCAAGGCAACAGAGAAAGAAGAGCAAACCCAACACAAAGGCAGCAGAAGAAAAGAAATAGTAAAACTCAATAAAATAAATGACGGCCTACAGAATGGGGGAAGATATCCACAAACTATATGTATACATCCAGGAAATGGCTAGTATCCAGAATCTACAAAAAAAAATCAAACATATCAGATAGAAAAACAATGAGCAACCTCATAAAAAATAGGCAAAATATATACATAGAAGTTATTTAAAACAAGATAGAGAAATGATTAACAAACATGAAAAAAAAAACTGAACCTCACTAATCATCAGCTAAATGCAAATTGAAATCGCAATAATATATCAGGAGGGCCAGTATTAAAAAGTCAAAACCGATAAATGCTGGTGTGGATGCAGAGAGAAAGAAATTCTTATACACTGTTGGTGGAACTGCAAACTCCATCCTCTGTGAAAAACAGTATGGAAATTCCTCAAAGAAATAAATGCAGACTTACCATTTGATTCAGCAATCCCAGTATTGGGTATCTACCCAACGTAAAAGAAATTATTTTACAAAAAAGACATCTGCACTTGAGTGTTTATTGCCGCACAATTCACACTTGCAAAGATAGGGGCTCAACCTAAATACCCATCAATTTGTGAGTAGGTTAAGAAAATGTGATATAGATATATATATATATATATCCATTTACCCCAGAGTATGAAAGGAATGAAATAATGTCTTTTGTAGGAACTTTGATGTAATGGAGTCTATTATCTAAGTGAAGTAGCTCAGGAGTAGCAAAACAAACCACATGTACTCTCCAATAACTGGGAGCCAAATGCTACACAAACATGAACATGAAGAAATGTACAGGTCAGGGGGAGATAAGAAAAGGAGGAAGGGTAAAAACTTACCTATCAATTTCAATGTAAACTGTTCTGGTGATGGACACAATAAGAAGCCCCAACTTAAGCATTATATGATGAGTCCATATAAGAAAAATATTAGTAACCCCTTAATATTTTGAAATAAAAATAAAGCATAACTCGAACAGGAAAGACAATACACTCAGTTTTAAATGCATCGAATAATGCATTACAGGAAAGAAGAATCAGGTATAAAGGATGAAAACGTATTTGGAGGAACTATCCATCTCTGTCATATTTTAGGTTGAGAATAAGGTTGTTTCTTTGGTCACAAAGGCAAGTCAAAAGAGACACAGGACAATATGGATAGGATATCCCAAGTATTTTTGATGCAGAAATGGTGGGGCTATTGCCTTTGCATGATGTATGTTTATGAACGAAGAAAGGAGGCACTGTCCCATTAATCAACCAGAAAGCCCATGAATTATCTACTCTAGATTTGCACCAGATGGTGTGACTTAAAATGTGAAGCTGTCTTCAAATTTGGAGGGTTCTTTCACCATTGCATGTTATTGTCACTGGAATTACAAATCTTTTGAGATCTAGGGTATTACTTGATATTTTATGGAATTCTTAACAAAAATATTACACTGAGAAAGTACATTTAAGGAAAAAACAAAACAGATCATCATCAAGAGGAAATAATAATGTTGCCTTTATAATACATAGGTTTTCTATAAGCTGGCATTTATTTTAAGTGATATATAAAATATATTATTTTCACCTTCAATAATTTTCAGTTTAGGAATTAATATATTACATGTACTACCTTAGTGATCATTTTAAATTACCTGGTAATCTAGTAATTTTACAAACCACTCATATCTATTTATTTAGTTAGTAGTATTATTAGAAAACTTTAATAAAGATCTTCATATATTTTCTCAAATTAGACAAATGAATGGGTATATATAATAAAAGGAAAGTTATCAAGAAGGTAGAGAATTAACTTTCACTTCTGGTTTAATTTAGAATGAATTTTTTGTTCACCACTTTCTATGTAAAATAATTTGTTTATGTTTAAGACATCATGGGATAAGGCTGTATAAGGTGTATAAGAAATATCAAGGATAAGATTTTTTTGCATTTATAATAATGGTATTTCTATTAATGATTAAATTAACATTTGTATTGTGGCATAAAAAATGCTTTTGTTCTGTGCAGAGTACTCAGTGTCACTCCCTTTTTGTCAATACGTAAATTAAATAGCTCAAAGAGGCTTTGTGCTGAATTATTTTCTCTTTTGTTATGTTCTAGAACGTTGGAATTATAGATAACGCCTTTCTTTGCAGAAGGCAGTATAACTCTGACAAGAATATAAGCAGAGTTGATAGCAAAGGCTAAATGCAAATAACACAGCTGAAGTTCCAGCTGGGGAATAACTAACACCAGTGTGATCCATTATGACCATGAGTTTAAGGTTTTATTTGTATTATTTCTACTCAAAGAGGGGTATTTGATAAAGTTTTAAATTTAAAATAAACTCTTACATTTATCCTCTTCACTATTTAGAACTGGACAAGCAAACCAGCTTTCGTTCACTTCTTAAGCCCTGCTTAATGATTTTTCACTGATTTAACAAGAGAAAGCTTTATTTGAATTCAGTAAGACATTAATGTCTTTTACCATTACAACTAAAAACACCTATGACAAATTGACTGAAACAAATCCACTTTGATTGCTTCATTTTCTCCATTATCATAGGGTATTACTTGAAACACAGTAATGTAAACTTTGAAGGAGAGGTTGAGATATAAGATTTTGAGTATCTGACTTTTTCACCAGTTATTTCACCCATTTAATCTCATGTTTCATGTTTATTTGCTTATATAGAACTAACTTACCAGATTAGCACTAAGTAGTATTGCTTCATTAAATCTTGGGCATTGAGAAAAATAATTTACTGTTCACTCTTAATAAATTGCCATTGTTCATAATATTCAACCCAGCATTGCTTCATCCATTTAAAAAAATCAAATTTTTCAAATTATCTTCAAGACTCATTTGATCTTATCCTTAAATAATGATAACCCATGAAAGTTTGTTTAATATCAAACATCATTTTGGGATAAAATCTATATAAATATTTTAAAATCTATTTTTTCCAGGCCCAGAACACTGATAATTTATATTTCATCAACTTCAAGCCAATAATAAAAGCAGTAGAAAAATAAGAAAAAATGTGTGCTGAAGAATGCAATTCATTACTGATTAATTAAGACTTGGTTCTTCAGTTGGAGTATCAGATGTTGGAGTGACTTGAAGACATGTTGAATATGGTTCTCACCATACAGAAAATGAACCAAAGTCCAAGAGAAAACTTAAAAGTTATCGGCCATGTGAAAGCAGCTGTAAAAATTTTTAAATAGAAAAGAAAAATATTGAATCTCCTAATACATTAAATTTCAGGTCATTCACTAACTACCAGTCCCTTGTTTGTAAAATTTTTAAAGAGATTTAGAATTTGAAGTATTTCTTCCTTTTCTATTGTCTATAAGATTTGGCATGGTATGTTTTTTGAAATTATCTTCTATTTTCATTTATAAATATTGGTTGTCTATTTTTTGAGACTTTGGAAAAAAAATAATAAGAAGAAGTTAACTGATGACTCCATATTGAACCTAAGAGTCAAAGCATTCTATAATAGACATACTGTTATGTCACAAGGTGAATGCTACTTTTTTTTTTGCATCATTATTATTATTATTACTGCTCAATATTTTATTGTGGAAATCATCTGATTTCTGTTCTGAATGTATTATCTTTGTTCGTTCCTTACAAGGTTTTTGTTTCTAGTCCTTATCTTAAACATTGTTATTGTTATTAAATTTTAAGCCTTTTTAATTTTGTGAAGGCAAAAAAAAAAAATGGAATCCAAATAGGCACATGTATATGTAAAAAAGAGAGAGATTTAGAATTTGCAGAGTCTATTTCAAAACAGCATATGTTTTGTTCTATAACTTTCACTTACTTCCAATAATAAAATGTCTAGAGTACAATACATAGCAGTCGAGAACTCTTTTATCTGGAACAAGGGTTTGATATTTTGAATGCAGTAACTCCTTCAATAAGGGTTGATTAGTGAAGTGTTTGTTTATGTGCATTATGTAAGTGAAGGAAATAAGGAGAAAGAACAACAGAAGGAAACTGACTAGGCACCTTCTATGTGTTAAGAATTCACAACTTTCTGCATAGAAGGAAGTATTAATACCATTTTATTTTTTAAAACATAATTTTCTTCTTTTAAAGATTAAATACACACTGCTTGGGACTTCCACATACAGTACTTTATGTGACACATGTGATGTATAGAAAACCTATCTATATTTCACTATAGAGCTCTCAATATGGAGACACCATACTAGTTATCTTAAAAGATAATTGGGAAAAAAAAAATCAGTATAAGCATATCCTTATCCTTTCAACATTACAAATCCAGAAGCTTGAAAAAAAATCAATGTTATGCTTAACTTGATTACTTTTGAATATGAACTTGCTGAAATATTATATTTTTTCCCCAAGACAGACTTTTGATCTATTGTTAGACTGGAGTGTCATGGCTTTAGCCCAACTCATAGTCATAGCAACATCAAACTCCAGGGTACAAGAGAATCTTCTGCCTCAGCCTCCCCGGCAGCTGGGATTAGAGGTGTCCACCAAAATGCCTGGCTAATTTTTTTCTGTAGAGACAAGCTCTCTCTCTTGCTCAGGCTGCTATCAATCTCCTAAGCTCAAGTAGTTCTCACACCATGGCCTTCCAGAGTGCTGCAATTATAGGCATGAACCACAAGGCCTGGTCTGAAATGTTATGTTTTTATTTATCCTAAAGAAAATAGCATTTGACATTGAAACAGTGTAATTGAATGTCCTATTATTTCAAGGTCAAGGAAAATTATAATGTTCTCTTAGAGACATTTATGCACTTTTTCTTATTCAGAAAAGAAATCCAGCTTTAAACAGTCCATGAAGAACAAATTTATACATAAAAAAATCATGTACTTTGCTAGGGATAGCCAGGAAAACTTTTATAACAACAAAAATGACATTTACCTGAGAGAAAATCACATTTGATCATCATCATTTGGAAGTCAAAATCATGGGACAATTATAATTTTACTTGTAGTTTCTGATGACAGCAATTCTTGCTGATTGCTTTTTGATTCCAGAGCTTTCATTTGTTGAGATTCCAAGATTTGCTTGTTCATTCTCATTTTGTATCCTGGTGGTATTGTAGTTTTAAATCTGTGCTTAAGTCCCATTTTTCTTGCTTTGAAAAATCCTGCCCAACTGAGTTATGATATTGGTTCATTGTCAATCACAGTTGGAAAGAATATAACTGAAAGGTTCTGAATAAATAAAGTTCATTTTTTGTGCCTACATACTTGAACAAAGAGGCTCATGAAGCTTTAAGGAAAATGGTATTCACCTACAAACTTTATATGGGTGATACTAAATTTATTGAATCAGTGGTATCTCTAAAATCTCTACTGACTATAGAGTGGTTGTACATATTAAGCTAAATAAATACTTCTGATTCACTGTATTTACGGATTCAGAAAATATCAACCCACAAATTAGTTTCTCTTCAATGTTAATTGCCGAAGAGTTTCCTTGCAGGGGTCCTCAAACTATGGCCCACTGGCCACATGAGGCGATGTGATTGTTATTTGTTCCCATTCTGGTTTTTTACTTCAAAATAAGATATGTGCAGTGTGCATAGGAATTTTTTCATAGTTTTTTTAAAAAACTACTGTCTGGCCCTCCAACAGTCTGAGGGACAGTGAACTGGCCCCCTGTTTAAAAAGTTTGAGGACCCCTGCAAGGCATTCTTACTGCTAGCCCTATCTCAAGGGTTCCCAGCACTATTCATTTCCAAAAGTCACCTAACCCTAAACATTACCAAAACCAAAACTTTAACCCTAGCCATAAATCAAAGGCCCCAAACCCCAGTAATCCTAAAGAACCACCTAATCCTAACATCACTTGAATTTGAGCCCTAATCCTAGACCTAACTCAGGGACCCTAAATCCTATTCATCCCCAAGGGCTACCTAATCCTGACAATCACGCTAATCCAAATGTTAACACTAGCCCTAAACCAAAAGCACCAAGCCCTATTTATCACCAAGGATTGCCTAACCATAATGATCACCTGAACCTAATCCTAACACTATTAATCACCTAAGGCTGCTAATACTAACTACTATCCAAACCTGAACCCTAAACCACATGCTAACCCAAAGACCTTGAGCCCTATTCATTCCTAAGGCCCACTTCAGTATTCACATTAATTATCACCCAAATCTAAACCTTAACCTAGCCCTAATCCAGGGCCAATTAACCCTAACCATCACACAAATCTGAACACTAACCCTTGCCCTAGGCCAAGGTGCTAAGCCCTATTTATTGCCTAATCCTAGACATCACATCACCCCAAATAGAATGCTAACCCCAGAACCAACTCAAAGGCCCTAGACCCTATTCATCCCCAAAAGATGTCTAATCCTAACCATTACCTGAATCCAAATCTTAAACCTAGCCCTAATCCAAGGATGCCAAACCATATTCATTTCCATAAGCCTTCTAAACCTGACCATCACTCTAAGCTGAACCATAACTCTTTACCTAACCCAAGGACCCTGAGCCATATTTGTCTACTAGGGCTGCCTAACACTGACCATCAACTGATCTTGAACCCTAAACCTAGCCATGACCCAAGACCCCTGAATTCTATTCATCCCCAAGTAGACAGGCTGCCTAACTCCATCCATCCCTGACATGAACTTTAACCTAGCCATAACTAGGTTAAAGTATCCTGAGGCCTATTTATCCCCAAACACCCTCTAAATGAAACTGGTATCTAGCCTTAACCCAAGGATCCTGAGGCCCATGCTGCCCAGGATTACCTGACTTTAACCATCACCTGATCCCAAACCTTAATCTTAGCCCTAACTCAGGGATTCCAAGCCCTATTCATCTGCAAAGGCCACCTAAGCCTGATCACCACTGTAACCCAAACACTATCCCCAGCCATAGCCCAAGACCCCAAAGCCCCAAGTCCTATTCACTCTGAAGGGCCACCTAAAACTGACCATGACCCACATCTGAACCTTAACGCTAACCCTGACCCAGGGGTCCTGAAATCTATTTATCCCCAAAGGCCACATAACTTTGACCATCATCTGAATGTGAACCTTAATACTAGCCCTAACCCAAGGGATCTGAGCTACATTCATCTCCAAGGGCCTCCTAACCCTGACCATCACTCAAACCTGAGACATATCCTAGCTCTAACCCAGGGGCCCTGCACTCTCTTCATCCCCAAGGGGTGTCTAATTCTAATGATGACCCAATCATGAACTCTAACCCTACACCTAAACAAAATGTCCTATGCCCCATTCATCCCCAAGGGACACTTAAATCTAACTATCACCCAAACCTGAACGCCCTAAACCAAGATCATTATCCCTATTCATCCACAAAAGCAGACTAATCCTATCCATAACACAAACTATAAACCTAATTCAAGCTCTAATCCAGATTCACAAGCCATATGCAGCCCCTGAAACCTCTTAACCCAAACATCAAGTCAATCCAAACCCTAACTCTAGGCCTAAGTCAAGAGCACCAAGTACTATTCATTTTTAAGGACCACTGAACCCTAATTATCATTTAAACCCAAGCTCTAGCCCTAGCCCCAACCCTCAAGCCCCAAGGGTAACCTAACTCTATCACAAGAATCCAAACATTAACAATACCCCTATCCCACCATCCCCAAACCCAATTTACAATAAGGGCAGCCCAACACTAATGATCATAGAAACCCAAACTCTATACCTATTCCCAAATTAAGGGCCCTGAATCCCATTCATTTCCATGGGCCACATAACTCTAACTATCACCTGAAACAGCACCCTAACTAATGCCCTAACACAAGGTTCCTGAAATCTATTCATACACAAGAGGCAACTAACATGAACCTACACCCAAACATGAACCCTAATCTTACCCCTGACCCAAGGCCCTGAACCATACTTATCCCCAAGGGACATCTAACCCTAACTCTGTCCTCTACCTGAACCTTATCCCTAACACTAACCCAAGGGTCTCAAGTCCCATTCATCACCAAATCTACCCTAACTTTAAGCATCATTCAAACCTGAACCTAAACTAGCCCTAACCCAACCCAAACCCTAACCCTAGTCCAAATGAAAGAGCCCTGAGCCCTATTCACCAGCAAGGGGCGCTTAACCCTAACCATCACCTAAACCTGAACTGTAATCCAAGCCCTAACCTAAGAAGATTAAGTGAGTTCATGCATAAGAAGTGCTTGACACAGCCCTAACCAGAGTGTGCATTTTGTGGTGTTGGGTGTCATGATTGCTATGATCTTGCACTCTCTTTCTTCATCACCTGAGTGTGTTTATTCATCAAGTCCCATTGGAAGCTATAATACCATAAATTGAGTAGGAGGTAAAAATAATAATAAACAAAAGGGGTTTGTTTAATATAAGATACCAGTGCTGTTGGGTGAAAATATGAAATTCATACCTAGTAATTTTACTCTCTAAAAAAAAAAAAGCAAATCCACCTTAAAATTTTGTCAAATCCTACTCATCTCTAAGAGTCACCTTACCCTAAATAACACCAGAACCTGAACTGCAAACCTCATGCTAACCTGAAGACCTTGAGCCCCATTCATACCCATGGCCTGCCTAACCCTAAACATCACCTAACCTTAACCTAGCGCACTCCAAGAGCCTGGAGCTCTATTGTACTGATTAATCCTAACCATCACTCAAATCCTCCCTAACCCACATCTAACCCAAGGACCACAAAACCTATTCATTCCCAAGAGCTTCCTAGACCTAACCATCATCTGAACCCAAACCTTAACTTCAGTCCTTGCTCAAGGGCCCTGAACATGATATATACAGAAGGGCTGCCCAAGGCTAACCATCACCTGAACTAAACACTAAACCTACTACAAGCTCATGGCCCTGAACCATACTAATTCCCAAGGGCTGCCTAACTCTAACCATACACTGAACCCAAACTATAACCGCAGCCCTAATCCAAGGGCCCTGAACTCTATTTATCCCCATAGTTGGCCCAACTTTAACCATTATACAAACCCAACCCTAACCCTAGACCTAATTCAAAAGCCCCAGCACTATATACCCCCAAGAGAAGTCTTAGTCTAACCATCATCAGAACCCAGACATTAATCCTATTCCTAACCCAAGGGTCCTAAGCCTTAATTATTCTTAAGAGCTACCTAACCTTAACCATCACCCAAACCAGAAACCTAACCCTAGCCCTAACACAAGGGCCCTGAGCCCTGTTCATTCCCAGGGGCTGCCTAACCCTAGCCATCATCAGGACCCAAACACTAACCTAGCTCTAACCCAAGGGCCCTGAGTCCTGTTCATCCCCAGGGGCTGCCTAACCCTAGCCTTCATCAGGACCCAAACACTAAACTAACTCTAACCCAAGGGCTCTGAGCCCTGTTCATCCTCAAGACTATCTAAACCTAACCATCACTAGAATCTAAGCCCTAACTCAACGGCCCTGAACCCTATTTATTCCCAGAAGGCTTCCTAAACCTAAACATCACTTGAACATGAACCCTTCCTCTAGCCCTAGCCCAAGAGCCCCAAGCTCCCCATTCATTCCCAAGGGCTACCTAATCTTTACCTTCACTAGAACCCTAGCCTAACCTGAGCCCTAACCCAAGGGCCCTGAACCCTATTGATCTCCAAGAGCCACCTAACCCTTATCATCACCCCAAGCTGAACCCTAACCCTAGTCCTAACCTAAGGGTCCCCAAGTCTGCTTATTCTCAGGAACTGCCTACCCCTAACCATCACCTAATCCCAAACTCTAACCCTAACCCCAACCCTAACACCAACCCAAGGACCCTGCAACTTATTCATCCTTAAGGGCTATCAAACCTTTTCCATTGCCCAACCCAGAACCCTAACTTCAGCCTTGACCAAAGGCCCCAAACCTGGCTGTGTAACCATGACAACCATCACCTGAACATCAACCCTAACCTTAACACTAATCAAAGGGTTCCACACCTTATTTATAATAGCCCAGAAACTAAGTCATAAAAATGCACTATGTTCAAACAAATTTCTCAAAGAAATCAGTTTGAGTCACCCTAGATGGGGTTACTAACTCTCATTTTCTGTCCAAACGTGCCCTTTATTATTTCTTTCTTGGCTTCTTCATATTAAGAAGTCATCATGCCTTCTCCTCCTTGCTGCTACATACGTACAACTTTCCTTCACCCATTGGTGTGCCTTCTTACCTTGTTGGTGTAGATTTGTTTTATCAATGTTGTTGTCCATCATTGCTGCTTTTCCTAGGTACTGAAAATAATATTTCATATTTTTAAACACAGACGTTGTTCTAAATATTTTACATAAACCATCTTATTTCATCCACATGACATGGCTTTGGAGTAGATAATTTCATTGTCATGTGACAAATGTGAGCACTGAGGCAAGGTAACATATTAGAAAATGTCTATCACACATTCTATTTGTAACTAAAGTTTGCTACAGAATTTAATTTCTGTTAAATTCCTCTAGAGTTTTCCATATTTTTTTCTACCCTGGTACTTAGTTGCCAAAAGAAGTTGTTATCAGAATTATATCATTTTTTCTGAGGTTGGAGGTGGGAGTGGATATGGGCAATATTCAAACTCGTAGAAAGGTAGACTAAAACAATTCTTTAGATATTTTTATTATGCCACCCTTGAGGAATACTGCTTCTTTATCACTGCTTTATAAATGCTATCCTTATGTCTTGTATGTATTTATCTTTCAAGCTTCTACTGTCATTTAGATACTAACAAATCAACATCTTTAAGACTGTAAGTGGTTTGTTCTGGATCCTTGTACTTGATTATACACATTTACCTCAAAATGTCTAAAACCGAGCTCGGCAAGTTCACAAACCCCCCATCTATGTCTCCTTGTCCCTAGGATTACTACCACATTACCTGCCTTAGAGATGTGGGATCCTCTACTGTACAATGTTCATGCTCCGTTTCCTATCAATAAAACCTTCAATTTTACATTATCAATCAAATTGCTCCCATATTTCTTATCATCATTGTCAAAGTCTTAGATAAGACAATTACCATTTATTTTCCAGATATTTCAAACCTTCTTAATTACTACTCCTACTTCTAAACTTTGTCTATTGTGACCTAATCCTCCATACTTTGAATACTTTGCTTTGATAATAATCCAACTATTTAACCTGTTTTAATTTTATTCTTTAACACTCAACGCCATTCTAGACATTAACCGTGATTATATAATTGGACTATTCCCTCATTTACTCTTAATTCAAAGATATCCTACTCATCCTTCATGAAGTAATTGAACAAAATCATTTCCTTGCTTCATCATGTACAGATAGTAATTCACCTTCCTGTGTTGTGATAGTATAATAGGTTGTGTATTTATATTTTAACAAACCAAGTTACATTATAGCTACCTGTTGATATGCTTAGAAAACTAAAAACCCTATAAAATTAGATGCTGCCCTGATAAACATGGTGAATCACCTATAATTATTACCAGAACTAAGGAAGTATAAGTGAAGAAAAATTTATTTTCTTAATGATTTATTGGTGCTCAAATTCCTTAGAAGTAAAAGACACATTTTGTTGCAAAAAAGTTTTGAAAAGTCCTCTGAAGTTAGAAATTGGTGCAAGGTATATTTTATATGGAAGTGATTTTGCATACTAAAGGAAGCTAATCATATTTGAAGTAAAATCCACAGAATGATGGCTATAGAAACTATGGGCTAACTTGAAGTATCTAATGGGATTAATCAAATAATTCTGAGATGAACAGTCTGCCATTTTTCCTCTTTACAAGCAGAGTAATAGATTTCCCTTTCGTTTTCCTCAAAAAAAAAAAAAAAAAATCTCCTTAGTGTAGGTAATGATCTGTCTTCTCTCAGATATTCTTAATAAGTGCTACAGAATTACTCACTAGAGTGGATATTTTATGGTGCATATGAAGACACATGGCTTCAAAGTGTTTCAAGTCAAAGTAAGAATACTGAACTTCTTTTCCACTTTTCTTATCTCTGTGCATGTAAAGGGGAGAATGAAACTGAGGAAAAATAGTTGGGTGTATACAGCAGGATAAGGTAAAAGCATACCTCATTTTATAGTGCTTGCTTTTTCCAACCTCCTAAAGGGAGCACTTGTTTTTCAATTGAAGGTTTTTTGCAACCCTGTGTCAAGCAAGTTATTTGCACCATTTTCCCGCAACATGTGCTCTCTTCATGTCTCTGTATTACAGTTTGGTACTTCTCACAATATTTCAAACTTGTTTAGCCCTATTATATTTGTTATGGTAATTTGCTATCAGTAATCTGTCACCATTGGTTGCAATTGTTTTGAAGAGCCAAGAAATGTGCCATATAAGACAACACATTTAATTGACAGGTGTATGTGTTTTGACTATTCCCCTAACTGGCCTCTTCCCTGTGCTTCTTCTCCAGCCTCCTCTGTTCCTTGACATACAATAATATTGAAATCATAATGGTCTCTAAGCGTTCAAGTGAAAGGAAGAGTTATTCAACTCTTACTTTAAATTGAAAGCTAGAAACAATTAAGCTTATGAAACAGGCAACGTTGAAAGCCAACACTGGCTACAAGGTAGGTCTTTTGAGCTAAACAGCTAAATTGTGAATGCAAAGGAAAAGTCCTTAAAGAAAATAAAAAGTCTTCAACATGAATGATAAGAAAGCAAAAACACACTTATTTCATACATAGAGAAAGTTTTAATCATCTTAGAAGAAATATTTGTCTATAATTTGTCTATAATACTCCCTTAAGCTAAAGCCTAATTAATCTAGACTGAGGCCCTAAGGCTTCACTTCCAAGAAAATTGAAGCAGGTAAGAAAGATGTAGAAGAGAAGTTTAAAGCTAACAGAGATTGGCTCATGAGGTGTAAGGGAAGAAGCTGTCTTCACAATATAAAGGGGTAGGAGGAGTAACAAGTGCATATCTAGAACCTGCAGCATGTTATCCTGAATATCTAGGTAAGATAATTGATGAAGATGGCTACACTAAACAGAAGATAATCAATGTAGATGAAACAGGATTATATTGTAAAAAGATGCCATCTAAGACTTTTAAAACTAGAGAGCAGAAATCAGTACTTGGCTTTGAAGCTTCAAAGGATAGGCTTACGCTCTTAGGGGCTAATGCACCTAGCGACTTTTACTTTTACCTAGCAACCAATAATTATTTACCATTTTAAAAACCATTGGGCCCTTAATATTTGTGCTAAATCTAATCATCCTGTCCTCTATAAATAAAACAGCAAAACCTGGGTAATAGAACATCTGTTTACAGCATGGATTACTGTAATTTTTAAGCCCACTGTTGAGACCTACTTCTCAAAAAAAAAAATATATATATATATATTATTTTAAAGTATTTCTGGTCATCAGAAATTTACCTGGTTCACCCAAAAGCTCTGATGGAGATGTACAAATGTTTTCATTATTGCTAATACAATACTGATTCCGCAGCCCATGGATCAAGGAGTAATTTTGACTTTCAAGTCTTACTATTTAAGAAATTTATTTCATAAGGGTATAGCTGTCATACATTGTAATTCCTCTGAAGGATCTGGACAAAGTAAATTTAAAATATCTGGAAATTATTCATCATTACAGATACCATTGAGAACATATATGACTCATGAAAATAGATTAACTGTGATTTTGAAGAAGTAGACTATGATTTTTATGAGTGGCTTGACGAGGTCAAGGCTTCAGTAGGAAGAATGGAAAACTAGAATTACAAGTGGAGTTTAAAGATGGAACTGAATTGCTGCAATCTGTTGATAAAATTAAATGGTTGAGAAGTTCCTTCGTTTGGAGGAGCAAAGATGATGGGTCTTTTTCGTACAGATTCTAGTCCTAGTGATAACGCTGTGAACATTTTTAAAATGACAACAAAGGATTTGGAGTATTATATAAAACTTAGTTGATAAGGCAGTCATAAGTTGTAGGATAATATTTAGAAATAAACATATCCTACATCAAGCACACAAAGTGAATTCAGTGTGAGTTTAAAATGACTTGCTTTTCTTCCAGAGGCTCAAGGGACTTGGACCCGCCTGGGTTACATGCAGAGTTGGCTTCCTTGGAGTTGTAAATTCCTTAAGCCATTTCTCTGAAGCTGTACACCCCATGAAGTCTGAGATCAAAGGGCATGCCGCCTTTCCTCAGAGATACGGGCCAGAGTTCTAGTCTCCGGTCACGGAACATAAGTTTTGAGAGGATTGACTTCATTTTGAAAGAAGTTTTCTGTGAGTCAAATGCTATCTAACAGCATCATATGCTACATAGAAATCTTACCTGATAGGGGGTGTCAATTGATGAAGCAAACTTTATTGTTGTCATATTTCAAATTTTGCCACGCCATCCCAACATTCCCTAACTACCATCCTAATTAATCAGTACCCACCAACATCAATGTGAAACACTCCATGACCAAAAAATTGTGACTTTCTGAATATGCTGGCAACGGTTAGCATTTCTTTGGGAATAAAATGTATCTAGCTAAGATGTATGTTTTTAGACTTGCTATTGCACCTTTAATTCTGTGTAGTGTAAACATAATTTTCATATGTCCTAGAAATAAAAATATTATGTAACTCACTTTTTTGTGGTTTATTTATTGCAGTGTTCTAGAACCCAGTCTGCAATATCTGTGAGGTACAACTGTAGTACTTTAAATTTTCTAGTAATTATGTGCAATCATTGAACATTTACAGAAGGGGATCAAAAAAGTATAGATATTTTATATTTTAAGAAAGGAAATATATATTGTATATTGTATGTCTTGTAATTCCAGAAGTCAAATGTGACTATAGTATTACAATTTTAATAAAGTTTTTTCCTTTCTTAAAATGTGTACTTTTTTTTTTTGTGTGTCATCTGTATTATCTCCCTTCATGCTAAATATTACACAAATATTATCTCCATTAATCCTAACAAAACTCATAGGGTGTTATTTTTCCTACTTTATAGGTAAGATAACTGATGATGAAAGAAGCCAAGCATCATATGAGACCATGTAATGAGTGACAATGTAGGAACTCTAATAAGAATTTCTTATTGAACAAAAGTTTATCTAGCTTCAATATCTATGATTTTAATTCCTGAAGGTCATTAAAAATCATAATGACTGTATATGTACCACTCAAGTTCATTCAGAAATGACATTTAGAAGAGTACAATAATCTTTATCTATAAATATAACAAATTCAAGCTGGTACCTTCTCCAATAATGAGAAAATATTCATTTTTTCCTTGCAAAAGCTAGCTGATACAATAGTTTTTCTTCATTCAATCACCTGAAAACATATGTGGTATTTGAATATATTTTGACATATCCTAAAACATTATGTCAAAGTGCTCTTTTGTATTTTATTTTCTTTGTAAATTTCCACTCTTAGCTCCCTTTCTTGTTGTTCCTCAGGTGACCCAAGACAATTGAAAGGCTGGAAGAATGAATATGATGGTTTTAGTTTTCTAACAGTCTCCATGCTTCAAATTATAAAATAAAAATTCTGTGTGGGTCAAGGGAAACTTTTCAGCTGGTGTCCTCAATAATTATTCTGATTATGAATTCTATCACAATGATATCTGTACTATATTTAACACAAATTTATCTGTGACTTACATAGTAAAAGCTGAAGAATATTAGTTAAATTATTTTTTATTTTTTATATGGATGATATTGACTGAAGGTGTATAATTGGTCATTGATATAAAGAGCTGATATAAAATAGATTTTCAGAAGAGTTCTAGAACATAAGCTCCATGAGGATATTTTTTTAATATAGCAGATACCACCAGTCTGTACAGAATTTCACACATAAAACCTACCTCTGTCTCAAAAGAAAAAAAGGACAGAAATTTTTGCTGCTGACTCAATTGTGGTCACTTACCACAAGCAGTGGTTAGTGAAATTTCTAATATTCAAATCTAGTCTTTCAGTACTAGTACTATTAAGTTATAATCTAAATAATCACTGCTCTGGTGATTGCTTCACTCTTTGTGGACAGGGTACACTATGAGAAGACAGTGTTAAATAATCCCTCTAAGGGATATTCCAGGAAGTGTTTGGCATAATGGAGTAGATGGAGTTTAGAATATCTTAAAATTCCCTCCATATTTTCAAATAATTACAAAAAATGCAATTTTTTAAATATTAAAAAAATTCCTTCTCGGGGAAAATAATCTCTTTAGTTAGGCCATTGTATTACTGTAGACTTCAGAGGAATTTTATCAAAGCAAATATATCATTTGTCTTTATAATTATAATTATAAAGAATTATGTTGTACAATATAATTGAGGCAGTCAAAAACATAGTCAGTGTCCCAGACAACTATTTTCTCCATTACCCCCCAAAATACTTCAAATATGAAATATTATTTTAATACTCACAAGGAAGAAATATTAACATAATTATAAATTTTAGACTTTCTCTTATTCCTTTTTGATTATAAATCTAACTTTATTTACACTTATAGATGATGTGAAGGACACATTTCTGTTTTAAAAATGGAAATTGTCACTTTATTCAAGTAACAATACAATGGTTTCTTTCCTTTGTGTGTGTGTGTGTGTGTGTGTGTGTGTGTGTGTGTGTGTGTGGTGTTCATAAACCTACACAGTTGCAGAGTTCAGCGAGACAATGGACGTCATTTTATCAAGCTGAACTGCTGGGGGACACAGCCTGTATCTTGTTTATCATCAGACAATAATCATTGTCTGCTTAGTGCCCGGCTCGCAGATGCTTTAAAATCGCAGTTTATTGGATTTGTGAATGAGTAAATTGAAACCTGAAGAAAGAATTTATTTACTGAAGATCTTGTAACCAGTAAGGAACACAGCCAGAAGCATATCCCAGATTTTAGAATAGTTCATTATGGTTATTTTTTACCACAAATATTAATAGGCTCAGATAAGTCTTAATAAAGGAAAGTAATAATGTTTTGTTTTTATTTCAAAGAGATCATTTACTTCTTGAAAAATGTAAATGAATACCAAAGAGAAACCACTTTAGCTGGATTCTAAAACTTCCTGGGGTGAGACTTTGAGTGTTTATAAGTTCTCTAAACTCTGCCGTACAAAGTAAAATTTAATGTTGTGGACAACTTTGAATTAAAAGAGAAAACAGTACTTCCTAGTTTGTTTTGTACCTGCCACAGTGAAAATACTGAAAACACAGAACCAAGTGGTCATTGAAACTTTCTGGAATTGACAGGATTATCTCTTTACAGCATACTAAATAATTTAACAGAAACTTTAATTAAAAGAACATCAAAGTACATTTTTCATTCCAATAGACAGCACTGCAGCATGTAAAAATTATTTGTTTGGATTGCTAGATTTCTAATGTTGAAGAAACTATTGACTACACTTGCATTCCCATTAAAGAAGTTTACTGATGAAGAAATACATAGAAATTGAAAGTTGACTCATTCTCAAAACAATGATGAAAAATGACTCATTCCTTGACAGAGAAAATTGCTTGTGATCATTAGTATAGCATTATAAACATCTCTAATGATCCTTCTTGAGATCTGTCAATACTGGACACAATATTTAAGAATGAAGCTTTAATAATTTTTTTTTATTTCTTTAATATACTGATCAAAGAATCCTTTGGGGAAAATAACTTCACTGACAAATGTTGACTATTTTCTATCTTGAAATGAATACCATAAACAGGACTGTTCAATACCTGAACATATGTAAATACTTTTCTTTTTTTTTAATTTATTTATTTTTATTGTTAAATCATAGCTGTGTACATTAGTGCAATCAAGGGGCACAATGTGCTGCTTTTATATACAATCTGAAGTATTCTCATCAAACTGTTCAGTGTAGCCTTCATGGCATTTTCTTAGTTACTGTATGTAGGCATTTGTATTCTGCATTTAGTAAGTTTCACCTATACCCATTCCAAGATGCACCAAAGGTGTGGCCCACCCATTAACCTCCCTCCACCAAACCTCCCCCCTCCCTTCCTCTTCCTTGGCCCTTTCCCCATAGTCTTGTGCTGTTGTTGGGCTATAGCCTTCATGTGAAAGCTATAATTTAGCTTCATAGTAGAGCTAAGAACATTGGATACTTTTTGTTTCATTCCTGAGATATTTTGCTAAGAACAATATGTTCCAGTTCCATCCATGTAAACATGAAAGAAGTAAAGTCTCCATCTTTCTTTAAGACTGCATAATATTCCATGGTATACATGTACCACAATTTGCTAGTCCATTCGTGGGTCGATGGGCACTTGGGCTTCTTCCATGACTTAGCAATTATGAATTTGGTTGCAATAAACATTCTGGTACAGATGTCTTCGTTATATTGTGATTTTTGGTCTTCTGGGTATAAACCTAGTAAAGGAATTATAGGATCAAATGGCAGGTCTATTTTTAGGTCTCTGAGTGTTCTCCAAACATCCTTCCAGAAGGGACGTATTAGTGGGCATTCCCACCATCAGTGTAGAAGTGTTCCCTTTCCTCCACATCCATGCCAACATCTCTGGTTTTGGGATTTTGTTATGTGGGCTACTCTTACTGGGGTTAGGTGATATTTCAAAGTAGTTTTGATTTGCATTTCTCTGATGATTAAGAATGATGAGCTTTTTTTCATGTGTTTGTAGATTTTGCGTCTGTCTTCTTCAGAGAAGTTTCTTTCAAGGCCCTTGCCCACCCTGAGATGGGGTCACGTGTTCTTTTCTTGCTAATACATTTGAGTTCTCTGTGGATTCTGGTTATTAGAGCTTTATCAGAGAAACAACCTGCAAATATTTTCTCCCATTCTGAGGGCTGTCTACTTGCTTTACTTACTATGTTCTTGGCTGTGCCAAAGCTTTTGAGTTTGATCAGGTCCCAGTACTGTATTTTTGATACTGCTTCAATTGCCTGGGGAGTCCTCCTCATAAAATATTCACCCAGGCTGATTCCTTCAAGGGTTTTCCCTGCACTTTCTTTAAAATCTCCCTAAAAAGAAAATAATCCCAGGACCAGATGGCTTTACGTCAGAATTCTACCAAACCTTTAAAGAAGAACTAGTACCTATACTACTAAACCTCTTCCAAAATATAGAAAAAGAAGGAATATTACCCAACACATTCTATGAAGCAAACATCACCTTGATC
>CAUYPK010137489.1:0-30220 GCA_963574355.1 Loris lydekkerianus
TTTACCTCTTTCATGTTTACATGAATGGAGCTGGAACATATTCTTCTTAGCAAAGTATCTCAGGAATGGAAGAAAAAGTATCCAATGTACTCAGCCCTACTATGAAGCTAAATTATAGCTTTCACATGAAGGCTATAACCCAAATATAGCACAAGACTGTGGGGAAAGGGCCAAGGAAGGGGAAGGGAGGGGGTAGGTTAGGGTGAAGGGAGGGTAATGGATGGGGCCACATCTATGGTGCATCTTAGAATGGGTATAGGCGATTGCACTAATGTACACAGCTATGATTTAACAATAAAAAATAAATAAAAATAAAATAAAATACAACTGAAGACCTCTCCTTATGGAGAAGCAGCAGACTCACAAGCAGATAACCCCACGGCAGTCTGTAGAGAGTTCTCGGCACACTCAGTCAGGCATGGATACATCGTTTTTCCATGCCCTATTTATCTAACGTTGTTCCCAAAGTAAGGAGAAAATAGAGCATACCACAACTTTATCCACAGGTCAACACAACTGCTTAAAATAAGATTTAAACTCAACATTTATTTTATCAGTTTAATAACTATTTACTGAGTCCACCTTTTGAAATAACTTCTTCCACTAAGGGTATAGCCTTGTTCTTCATAGCTAAAGCCCCAACCACTCAGACAGCGCTAAGGCCCCTCAAGTCCCATCCCAGCCTGTGTCCATCCTCCTGATCGCCACACCTCCATGGTCTCAAAGACTCTGTACATTGCTCGGGACGTCTCCACCTCTCGAGCCTGGCAACTGCTCCTTCCCTGACCTCTCTCAGAGGGAAGACACTGGCCATGGGCCAGGAATGTTCCAGGCACTGTTGGTCAACACTGAATTTAACATATCAGAATAGCTGCCCTGTTGAGACCCATTTCTGATCGGGAGACGCAGAATCATAAATATTAATAAGTAAAATACACAGCACATTAGAAGTGCTATGGAGAAAAAAACAAAGGCAAGGAAGGCCAAAACACAGTGGGGAAGAGGGCTGAGGAGCAGTCTCAAACAGGCAGCTGGTCCTCACCAGACAACGGCATTTGGGGACAAGTCACACCTGGAAACTTTTTTGGGGCAGAAGTAGCAGTTTGGCATATTTAAAAACCAGCAAGGAAGAGATGGGGGAGTCAGAGGGAAGTGAGACAGACAGGAGCAGGAGGCAGGCTCAGCAAAGTCATGGGCCAGGGAGCCCCCTGAAGGACTGGCTTGAACCCAGGGTAAGCTGGAAGGCTCTGGAAGTTCTTCATGATACGATTTGACTTAAGATGGGAACAGTATTGCTGCTAATGAGAGACAAGGTGGAAGCGGGTAGACCAGTAAGGAGGCTGTGTCCATGACACTAGACATGGGAGCAGCTGGAGCCAGGACGGCAATGGACTTGGTCATGGAAAAGGGTTAGCTTCTAGGGTTAGCATCTAGAAGTGTTCTGGGGATGGAGTTGCTGGAACTCGCTGGAACAGGATTGATGGGCACTATAAGGGGAAAAGGCAGTCAGGAAGGCAAGTCCAAGCTCTTTGGCCTAAATAATTAACAGAAAGGTTGGAACTGCTGTAACTAGAGTGGAAGAAGCTTGCAGAGTGGTTCAGCTTAGACATCTGAGGCTCTATCCAATACCCAGTGGATATGTGAAGACTGCTGTTAGGACTAGAGAGATTTTGAAGTTGTCAGAGGATAAGTGATATTTAATCAGAATAGATGACATCAGCAAGAGAATGGATGCAGATGTGGATGAGGAGAGGGCCAGGGCTGAGTCCAGAGCCACCGCATGGGAGAGGGAAGGCACAGGAAAGCCGCACCGCGTGCAGTGAGGTGCAGCAAAGCCGGCAAGGGGTATCCTCTCGGCCTGATGCAGGGGGCACTTCAGGGAGCAGGAGGGACCAGCCAGGTCACACATGCCCACAGGGCAAGAAGCAGAGGCCTGAGAAGTGAGGGTGAGCCAGGAACAGGAGACAGTCATCAGGAAGAAGTGGCACCTGGCACATGCTGACAAAGGGCACGCGGAAAGGAGTGTGGACAAAGCTTCTCTGTGAGTGGTTTGCTATACCTGGAAAGCAAAGAAAGGCAGGGCTAGGTGGAACAGGAAGTTCCAAGATGTTCTTGAGGTCTATTGTAAAGATCTAGAGGCGAAGCAGTGAAATAAATGCTGGGGAAGTAACAACTACGGGAGCATTGTGCAGGGGAGGGATGCCCTCGGACAGTCTCAGGGGACTGACCCACTGGCCTTCCAGAAGGACATGGGGAGTAACCCAGGGCAGAGGTTGGACCTTTGTCATACTGTGGCCCCTTTGGACAGTAGTGAGGTCTGTAAACCCCATTTCAGAATGTCTTTAAATGCCTAAAATAAAATATCCAGGATTACAAAGGAAACTAATTATGCTAAAACATAATTATCAAACATGACAAGTACCAGCCAGGCATGGTGGCTCAGACACCTGTAATCCCAGCACTTTGGGAGGCTGAGGCAGGAGGATCACTTGAGACCAGGACTCAAGACCAGCATAGGCAACATAACCAGACCCCATCTCTACAAAAACTAAATAAAAACAAACCAAAAGTGAAATTTTCTAATGTGTGACAATAATTTATGTGGTTTACATTAAGCAACAAGACCCAGCAGCAGGTCTTTGGAAGAAGCATGGATGCTTCCAGGTATCTGCACTGCAGCTGCCACACAGCAAGAGGCTACATGGGGTTTCTACTTGGCAACAAAGCGCAGGCACTAGGCCTGGCTCGCGATGGCACGTCCTCCAGCTGCCGCAGGCCACATTCACTCTTCTCTGCCCTTCACTGTCATCTAGAGAAAGTCCTGCTGCTCTATTTATAAGTGGAACCAAAGCTGACCATTTCTCACACCCTCCAGATGATGACTTGCCAAATTACTAAAATAACCTAACCAGTTCCCTATTTCTGTCCTGTCCCTTACGATCTGCTTCCAAGGCAATCTATGTAGCACAGAGCATGGCACATTGCTCCCACCCAGGCACCCTCCAGTGCCTCTTCCTCTCACTCAGACACATGCCATAGCCCTTCCAGCAGCACATGGGGCTTAGGGTTTTTTAGACATAATTAGCATTACACACTTAACTATAATATAATGTAAACATAACTTTTATATGTACTGGGAAGCCAAAAAATTTGTGTGACTTGCTTTATTGCAATCCTCACTTTATTGGCATGGTCTGGACCCCCACTCTCAGCATCTCCTGACATGCCTGTAATGACACTTACCACACACCAAACACTATGCTTTGTCCTTTGTGCAGATTATCTCACAATCCTCTGAGACAGTCGCATTTGTTATGCCCATCTTGCCCCGGAGGAAGTAGAGGCTCTGAGAGGCTGAGGAATGTGTGGGCATGACGCTGACAAGTGGCTGTGAAAACCCAGGCAGCCTGACCCTGGAGCCTGTGCTCTTCACCATGAGGACATAAAAACAATATGCCTCAAAACACTTTTAACAAAAGCCAAAATTCAATGTGACTCATTCTAAAAACAGCTTAATTTAGGTGACAAAATGATTCCTTATCACACAAAACGTGAACAATCAGTAAACTTCATGGTTTATAGTTCTAGCTACCAGTAATCTGGAAAGACATGCTCCTGATATTCATTAATTATCTCCCGCAAGTCCACTTAAAACTGTAACTGGAAATCCAAATGTATTCAAGGGCCTGTTAAGCCAGGTACTCATTTTATCCAGAAAGCATCTGCTTCACTCCAGTCAGTAGATTCTCAAGTCAAAATCTTTCAGCTTAAAAGGCATCATTAATTAGAGACTCCCGTGTATGTCAGATTATACCAGGAAAAAAAATACGTGTCTTGGTAAAGAAATAAATCTTGACCTAAACTAGAAAAATATCAAAAATCTAAATATAGAAAAAGAGTTATTATTAAAATAGACATAGCACAGGCGGTACCAGTGGCTCAAGGAGTAGGGTGCCAGCCCCATATACCGGAGGTGGCGGGTTCAAACCTGGCCCGGGCCAAAAACGGCAAAAAAAATAAAAATAAAAAATAAAATAGACATAGCGGCTCCGTACTTAGTGTTAGGGTGCCAGCCACATATACCAGGGCTGCTAGGTTTGAACCCGGCGCTGGCCTGCTAAACAATGACAACAACAACAACAACAAAAAAAAAAAAAAAAAAAATAGCTGGGCGTTGTAGCAGGCACCTGTAATCCCAGCTACTTGAGAGCCTGAGGCAAGAGGATTGCTTAAGCCCAAGAGCTTGGGGTTGCTGTGAGCTATGACACTACAGCACTCTACTGAGGGTGACATAGTGAAACTCTGTCTCAAAAAAATAAAATAAAATAAAATAAACACAGCATGGAGCATCAGACATCATTAAAAAAGTTTTTGAAGAGGCTCGGTACCTGTGGCTCAAGCAGCTAAGCCGCCAGCCACATACACCTGAGCTGGCAGGTTTGAATCCAGCCTGGGCCCGCCAAACAACAATGACGGCTGCAACCAAAAAATAGCCAGGTGTTGTAGCGGGCACCTGTAGTCCTAGCTACTTGGGAGGTGGAGGCAGGAGAATCCCTTGAGCCCAGGAGTTGGAGGTTGCTGTGAGCTGTGATGCCACAGCACTCTACCCACGGTGACAGCTTGAGGCTCTGTCTCAAAAAAAAATAATAATAAGTTGGTGGAAATGCATGAACAGGTCCAACCAACTATGTATTTGGAAAAATAAAACTTTATTGAATCAAAAATAAATAGCATACAAAACGTATCTACCTATTTTTATTTTGTGAAAATAGAAGGGAAAGACAATCAAAGTAATAACTGATAAACAGTGATTACCGAGGAATAATTTGTGCTTTCTTTACATAAGGTTTTGGTACATTTCAAATTTTCTATATTGAATATGTATTTTAAATTAGAAACAATAACTGTTGTTCATCTGCAGAGTCTAAGTGTGCTACGTCAATACCGTGTCTCTGCAGTCTTCTGACCACTCTCCTCCTGCTCGACAGCTGAGTCCTTGTTCCTCCTACTTTCATACTGCGTGAAGAAGGAGTGATTATTAAGCTCACTATGTTTAGGGGGAGGGGTGGTGGTGCAGGTGCTGCTGGGGGAGGGGGTGGTGGTGCGGGTGCTGCTATTGAGGTGGTTTTAGAAGGTTTTGTTGTAGTTATTGATGATGAAATGGTCTCATTCTGTTGCCCTGACTAGAGCACAGTGTCATCATCACAGCTCACAGCAACCTCAAACTCCTTGGCTCAAGCAATCCACCTACCTCAGCCCCCAAATAGCTGGGACTACAGGCTCACACCACCATGCCCTGCTAGTTTTTCTATGTTTTTGTAGAGACAGGGTCTCACTATTACCAAAACTAATTTTCAATTTCTGGCCTCAAGTGATCCTCCTGCCATGGCCTCCCAAAGTGCTAGGATTACAGGCCTGAGCATCACACCTGGCCAGGTTCACTGTGTTAACTGGATTTTTCTACAGCCTTCAACAATAGCAATGGCACTTTATCTTGCTGTATAAATGTATATTTCATGATATAAAATAAAAGTCTGAATTTTAAATTACCTCTGCAAATGTAAAGGTCTTATCTTTATGCTGATAAAAGAATGTCACAGCCATACCATTATAAAAAGCACACATAACCTGTTATTCTCCAGAAATTGAAACCAGAAAGATTTAAAATAAAATCTCCATTAACAGAAATTTCACTTCATGAATATCTAATATGGTATAAAAAAATAACAACTCCCATTCCTGCAATGCTAAGGGACACTGTGCCAGCGACTCTATTAATACAGCTGGACGAGCACACAGTGCCACCTACCCACCATCCTGCGTGACTGCAGATGCAGCATAAAGAAACATGCTCATGGACACTTCCCTCCTCCCTCTCCTCTCCTCACCTCTCCCTCATCAGATGCCCAGGATCACTACAGGTAAGATCACAACTATCAGAAGCCCATTTTTCCTATAATGTCTTCCTGAAAGGTTTTCCTTCCTTAGGAACTATAGCTTTTTACTGTTGAACTGAACCCAGAGACTGCAATCCCAGCAAAGTCTGGACAAACCTGTATCTAAAATACGACTCTGATTATCTAACAGTGTCCTAGAGGAAATCCAAGCAATCTCCAGGGCTGACTCGAAACAGCTGCCTGACTGGAGGGGACATAACATCTATGGCAAACTTCTCACCAGAATTATCTACACGTCTCTCCCCGTTGCACGCCTCCTTTTTCCTTCAATTTGTATAATCTGGCCTCTGCCCAGCTCCCCTCACAAGGCTGCTCCCTTCCTCGCCACTCCCATGGTCACTTCTCGACCTCTCAGTGTCACCTGACAAGGCCAATGACAGCTGCCTTCCCCTGGCTTCCAGAGTTTTCTCTCTTCCCTCTTAGACTCCTTCTTGGCTTCTGTGATGGTTAACTCTGTGAGTTGACCCAGCCAGGAAATAGCACCCAGTCAATCAACCAAGCATGAAGCCACGTGTCACCATCAGGGTTTCCTGCAAAATGGTTAACATAAGGAAAGGTGGTCATCCTCCATCCACAAGTGGCCTCATGTAATCAACTGGAGGCTTTAAGAGTAAAACCTGAGGCTCAGCGCCTATGGCTCAAGCAGCTAAGCACGAGCCACATATGCCTGAGCTGGCAGGTTTGAATCCAGCCTGGGCCTGCCAAACAACAATGACAGCTGCAACCAAAACATAGCCAGATGTTCTGGCAGGCGCCTGTAGTCCCAGCTACTTGGGAGGCGGAGGCAGGAGAATTATATGAGCCCAGGAGTTGGAGGTTGCTGTGAGCTGTGATGCCACAGCACTCTACCCAGGGTGACAGCTTAAAGCTCTGTCTCCAAAAAAAAAGAAAAAAGTAAAACCTGAGGAATTCTGCCTTCAGACCCAACGTCAGTTCCTGCCTGAGCTTCCAGCCTGCTCTACAGATTCTGGGCTTGCCAGGCTAAAAGTAAGTCAATTCCTTAGAGTAAATCTTACAGACATAGATAAAATTACAGACGCAGATGGAGAGAAAGACAGAGAGAGGCAGAGAAAGAGCCTATGGTTCTGTTTCTCTGAAGAACCAAGACTGGTCTCTTTTCTCTTCCCATCCTTAGTAAACTGACCTTCCTGTGGGCTCAGCCTAAGGCTTCTAATCTTCTTACCTGCTACTGCCCCTTTTGTTCCTGCCTGCACACTGATGATCCCTGAATGTCTGTATCTGGTCCAGGTCTTCTTCCTAAGCTCCCAACCTATATATGGAAGTCAACTTCTCTCCCACACTAGGACTCACCTCCCAACTGCTCAGATGGGCTCCCTTGCTCCTGTACCTACTATCTTAGCAAATGACATCCCCGTCCTTCTAGATGTGTAAACAAGAAACCTAATGTATGTCTCCGGCCTTACACTCTAAGCAATGATGTCCAACCTTCTTTTTTCTCATTCGAAGAATTGTCTTGCACCACACATTAAATACACAAACACAGCTGAATAGCAAATAAAAGTTCCATACATACCTTTCATAATATCCAACACCACAGATATGCAAAAAAGTCGTCACAAAATCAGCATGCAGCCAGGGGCCAAGGTTGGACACCCTGCTCAGTCTAGAGCCTCTCTTGTCTCTGTCCACTCAGCTTCCTTCACCTGCCTCCTGCTGACACTTCCTGAGGGGTGCACTGCCCTCACACACCCAACGTACATCTAAGCCATGTCCCGTGGTGCAACGCAAGCACTTTTCTAAAATCTAAGGTCACACCACATGCCTGTATAAATATATCCTCAGTGTTAGTCAGGCGTTGTGGCGGGTGCCTATAGTCCCAGCTACTTTGAAGGTTGAGGCAAGAGAATCGCTTAAGCCCGAGAGTTTGAGCTTGCTGTGAGCTGTGACGCCACCAAACTGTACTGAGGGCGACACAGTGAGACTCTGTCTCCGAAATATATATATATATGTATATGTATATGTATATGTGTATATATATACATATATATATATACATACACACACACACCCTCAGTGCCCTCAGGATAAAATCCAACCCTGCGTAAGGCCCCTCCACGGGGATATGCCCGTTTGTCCTTGGAACCCCAGTTAGCACACGGTGGCTCTTTCCTATAGGCCCTGAGCAATCTGGCCCCACAACATCGCAGGCTCCAAGCTTACCAAACCTATATTCAAATATTAGGTCCAGGGATGCTGAACTTTCAGATCCACGAACAACCTCCACTCTCCTGCAACCCTGGCCCTGAGAGCAGATTTTTCCACTGACCCTCGCCCCTACCTGTGCTGCACTCCCTGCTTTGACTAGGAGGTCACAACAGCCTTCAGGGCTCAGGTTTAAGCTGTCCCATTGGGTAGCCAGTAGCCACACACAGCTATTTAAACTGACATCAATTAAAATTAAATTTAAAATGCTGTTCCTCAGTTGCACTAGTCAGGGCTCAAAAGCCCCATGTGGCTGGGGCTAACAGTACAAGGTGACATCATGGCAGAAGTCCATGCGGTAAAGCACCAACCCCAGGACCTGCCTCACATGCCAGTCTAGAAAGCTATGCTTAGCCCAGCAGAGCCTGACACTCATCAGTCCTCTGTGCTGCAAATAAGCTTGTTTAAGTTCTCCTTACTGACCAGTCAACGTCCAGTTGTTAACATCGGTCTTCTCTTAACACCAGTGGAACAAAAGTCTTGCCATTTTGGGATGTATTTTCAGGAAGTATTGATTAAAAGTTATGAGAGGTATCAGAAAAGCAGAGCGCTGGAACTTTCCTGCCCATTACCCTACTCAAACCAAAGCTGCTATCTTTTTATCTGTTCAAATATTAGACTTCAGGATTTCATCTGAATAAAAGACCTACTTGAAAGTGAATGAAAAAAACCAATGATATGTATCTTTTCTGATTTTCTCTTAAATGTTAAAGATACCTGGGTCGGGCACAGTGCCTTACACCTATAGTCCTAGCACTCTGGTAGGCTGAAGTGGGTGGAATGCCTGAGCTCAGGAGTTCAAGACCAGTCTGAGCCAAGAACAAGACCCCATCTCTAAAAATAGCCAGGCATTGTGGCGGGCGCCTGTACTCCCAGCTACTTGGGAGGCTGAAACAAGAGAATCACTTGAGTCCAGGAGTCTGAGGTTGCTGTGAGCTATGATGCCACAGTGCATTCTACCAAATGTCACAGCACTCTACCAAGAGCAACAAAGTAAGACTCTGTATCCAAAAATAAAAGAATTCAAGATATTTGAACTTTTCAACATGAAGAATAAAAACTACATACAAGGTGGCCATAAAGTGCGTGTATAATTTAGACGATTTAAAATAAGACTATTTCAAACTGCACACAAACTTTATGGCCACCCTGTATAACTCATTTACCTTGCATTTTACTTTTCTGACTAAAAAGCTATTAAATAATTACAATATATATACCCAATTCAAGTAATCTGTTACAGAAAAATCAATCACTGCACCATATCAAGATGTGCTTATATCTGCTTCACAAACATAGTGAACAGAAACCTTCACCACTCCCAACCCACTGCTAAGGGAGGTACAAAGATATTTTATTCTGCCCCCAACCCCAGATTTGTCTCCCACTGCCTTCTATACGTCGGGCTGCAGCCAGAACAAATTTCCCAAACACGGCTCTGGCTGAGCTGCCATTGCCCCCACTCCACCTCTGCCTGACTTGCCCCCCTCCCACTCCTCACCTCCACAGGCCAAGCCCTCAGACTTAGCTCAAATGACAGCTTCTCACAGCCTTTCTAGATCCCTCTAATTAAATGCAATCTGCCCCTTGTCTCAATTACCATAATTTGCATGATTCACTTTAATGACATTTAGCTTGCAGTGATTCCCATTAGAGTTATTTTGATATTTTTAGCTTTTTCTAAGCTCCTGAAGACAAGAACCATATCCCATACATACTTAAATCCTCTAATTTAACAACAATAGTGTCTTGTACCTAGCAGGCACTCAAAATACCTCCAGAACACAACCCAGAAACAGAAAGCCAGCCAGTTACATTACAAAGCAGCTCAAATTGGCTCCCCCTCAAGTAAAGCATGCAAGTTACTAAACACAGGACAATGTAGTTGCTGACAGCGGGTCTCCCTTTAGCTGTACATGAGTCACCTGAGAAGCTCCTAGAAATCCAGGTGCCCAGACTCCACCTGGCCCAAGCCCAGTTACACCAGCATCTCAGGGGCTGGGTGAGGCCGTGGGCAGCAAAGAGGAGGCTTGTCCCACGCAGCACCTGCTCTCACAGGGATGGCTCTCCCACACCTCCCCCATTCTTGGAGGTTGACCAGAGACAGCAGGTGTGTAAATACCCCTCTTATCTACCAATCAGACTGAAATAAAGCTTTGGCAGCTAATGACTACTTTCACCTAAAAAAAAACTATTGTGCTTTTTTAAGGGGCCTACATTTTTTATCAAACTCATAGAAGCAGAAAGTAGATTACCAGGCACTGGAGGTTGGGGAGATGTTGATCAAAGGGCACAAACTCGCAGTTAGCAGATGAACAGCCCTGGAGTCCTCATGTGTAACACACTGACTACAATCAATAATCCTGTATAATGGAAATTTGCTAAGAGAGTAGATCCTAAGAATTCTCACCACACACATTTTTTTTAAAAAAGGTCACTGTGAGGTGACAGATGTGTGCATTAGCTTGACTGTGATAATCACAAAGTGTATGCATGTGATATATCACATCATCGTGTTTTATACTTCAAATACAAAGAACTTCTACTAATCGATTATGCCTCAGTAAAGCTGGTGGGGTGGATTCTAAGCCCCTTTCATTCCCACTGTTGACTGTCTTCACTTTCCCTTCGTGTCTGTTAGCCCGAGTAACACCTTACAGTAATAACCAGGGTTCTCGGATGTTTCTGTAGAGCCTAAGTCGAATGCCTCCTACTTGCTTCATTTCAATAAATCCACTGAGGTCATCATGACAGTGAATCCAGAAAATCTAAAAAGCCTCAGCTCTACCGATCTAGACAGGCGCCTTGAGAAAAAGGCATGGCAGACAACTGTAGCCAAACAAAAGGTCCTCAGACACCAAGGAGTTTATTCAAAACTTTCCCATTGGGTTTGTGTGGATACACTGTTTAATAAGGTCACAGCAGCTGCCAGAATAAGGCTGTGAACTAGAGTGATGACACACAGGTAGCAGGGTCAGGGACTGGCATCTCATTCCGAGAGAGAGGACGTCTTAACTGTCCTTGTAATCCATGAGGGTTCACCAAGAGTATCATTTCCCCTGTTAAACCATGCATTTCTCTGGGCCCGGACCACGTCTTCTACTTCTTTCCTGGTCTACTGAATACATTTTAAGGCCATGGAGGTGCCGGAGCCCCTGGCAGGCCCAGCAGGTAGAAAGCAGCATCACTGACAGAGAAGGGAGTAACCGTTAACAAGGCAGAGAGGACGGCGGCACCACCTGAAGATGGGCACCTGGCTGTCTAGAAAAGAGACGGCCGCGTGTTCAACAGAAACGGGTTCAGTGTATCTTCTAACCAGAAGAGTGTTTCACAGCTATTTTTTTAACCCACAAACCTATATATCAGTGCATTTACTAACAGCAGTGGAGGCAGAAGGGTGTCTTCTAGGAAAAGCTCACTCCCACACTCACAAGTAGGAGGAGGCAGAAGGGGGAGGCCAGAATATCAGGGGTGCCTCACTGGCCTGAGATGCTGCTCCCAGAAGGACTCTTGTCCCAGGCCACACAGCCAGAGTCCATCTGGGAGAAGGGCTGACAACTTCCGGAAATTGAGTCAGCAGAAGCACTGACCCAGCACTACCTCCTTATGGCTGTTCCCAAAGGCAGCGCTGACTTGGTGATTGGCAAATCACATCACAGAATGATCTGGAAAGCGTTAAAATGAGGCTTGTATAAGTAATTACTCAAATGTCTACAACAGGCAGTCTGCCTTTCTTTGTAAATAAAGTTTTATAGAAACCCACCCTCTCCTAGTCTTTCACGTATTGTCTTTGGCTGCTTTGGCAGAGTTGAGCAAATGCAACACAGACCATATGGTCTGCAAAGCCAAAAACATTTACCATCTGGCCCTCTACAGAAAAAGTTGGCCAACTCCTGGTCAGATAGCACCATGGCGGAGGGAAAACACTGTAACAACTGTTAACTGGCAAGATAACACACACACTGTTAGGCCTGAATATTAAATTTCAATTTATTCATCAAGCCCCTTGCTTTGAGAAGAAGTCCCTTTCTTGGTGGCTGTGGCAAAGACAGTGGTGCCCAACAAATATTTCACCACCTTTCCCACCCTCCGACACCTGGGGTGAGGCTGGACCATATGAACAGACATGGCCCAAAGGAGAAGAGTCACAGCAACATGCCAGCTGTCCCCTCCCTTGCCACAGGGACTGATGCGATGATGTATGCTAAAAGGAGCAGCCACAGATGGTGGCAGGACCCCTTGCTAACTACAACAGATACGTACATGAGCAAACAAAGAAACCTTTGCTACTTAACACTAAGATCTCAGGGTTAATTTTCCCATAACATGCTCTGGACTCCTCTGACTGTGTCTTAGAAACGTAGCAGGGGAAGTCTCGTCTGCACCTCCCCTTGCCCTACAAGGTACAAGGCTGGCTGCTGACAAGGGGGGAAGGCATGGGCAGCTCCACTTTGTTTATCCTCCCACCTCTCAACCTGTCTCAGTTTCAGCTGTGAAATGGGAATAGAAATGGTAGCTTACCGCACTGGGTCACTGTGAGCAAAATGCTAAATCCAGTTCCTGACACACAAATACTCATAAATTATAGCTATTTATTAAATGATTTTTCAAAAGTCTGTGATTAATGATTTCAAGTAAAATATAGAAGGAAGAGCCTTAGGTTGTTTCCTAACAACTCAAAACTATGTAACAGAGGATAGCTTCCGGGAGTGGAGGGAGGGTTGGGTGAGGGGAAGGGAATAAAAGTATTTTCTGGCCTGGCATGGCGGCTCACACTTGTAATCCCAGCACTCTGGGAGGCTAAGGAGGGTGGACTGCCTGAGCTCAGGAGTTCCAGACCAGCCAGAGCAAGACTCTGTCTCTAAAAAAATAGCTAGGTGTTATGGCAAGCACTTATAGTCTCAGCTACTCAGGAGGCTGAGGGAAGAGGATTGCTTGAGCCCAAGAGTCTGAGGTTGCTGTAAGCTATAGGGCATTGGGTAGGGTGCCAGCCCCATATATGGAGGGTGGCAGGTTTAAACCCAGCCCGGGCCAAACTGCAACAAAAAATAGCCAGGCATCGTGGCAGGACCTGTAATTCTGGCTAATAGGGAGGCTGAGGCAAGAGAATCCCCTAAGCCCAGGAGTTGAAGGTTGCTGTGAGCTGTGACTCAAAAAAATATATATAAAACTCTGTGCTGTTCAGAAGAAGGATGCTGGTATTTTTGAGACAGTTATCTGCCAGCCACCTCATTTGCCAGCAAAGTAATAAACTTCCCTTTCCTTCTTAAACTGCTTGTCCCCGTTTTTCTGATGCAGCTTCAGGGAATAAGTACCAAATTTTCAGTAACATCACAAGTGATCTGTAACTACTGGCAGATTTTTGTTTCTTTTGTGATGAGATTAAGACTAAACAGTCAGGAATGGTGGCTCCTCCCTATAATCCCAGCATTTGGGGAGGCCTAGCCAGGACTTCAAGACCAGCCTGAGAAAGAGCAAGGTAACAAAAAATAAGAAAAATTAGCCAGGCATGGTGGCCCACATCTATAGTTCTGGCTACTAGAAGGCTAAGGCAAGAGGATCCTTTAAGCCCAGAAGCTTGAGGCTGTAGTGAGCCATGATCATGCCACTGCACTCTAGCCTTGGAGACAGAGCAAACCTCTGTCTCAGAAAATAAAAACAACAAACAAAAAAGAAATTAAGACACCTATTGCCTGCCTTCACCGACAAGATACAACTAATACTGAATGCAATTTAAGAAGCAGGAAGGACAAGACAACCGTCACTTAATTTCCTTACTGCAGTCTCGCATTAGTTTCCCTTCTTGGTACTTTTTATTAGAGGACAGAGGTCTAACTGAAGATACGTAACAAATAAAAATAAAATTATAACTTGTTTTTCATCAATTTGTCTAAACAAACAAAAAAAAAATTTCCAAATAAAACTAATATTTGTTAACTATAAAATTTCAAACAATAAAAAAACAGAAAAAGAAAGACACAGGGTCTTTGCTCCTTTGTCCAGGATGGAGTACAGGGGCCCAATCACAGCTCAGTGTAACCCTGAACTCCTTGGCTCAAGGAATTGTCCTGGCTCACCCTCCTGAGTAGCTAGAACTACAGACTTTAAAACATGTCTCATGTTTTGAGCATGTAAAATATGACACTCCCAGCTAATATTTTTATTTTTTGTTGAGAAGGTTCTCACTAGATTACTACTCTTAAACTTCTGGCCGCAAACAATGCCCCTGCCTCAGCCTCCCAAAGTATAGGGATTACAGGTGTGAGTTGCCACACATGACCTGCAAACAATTTTAAAACATAAATAAAGGATGAAATAAAAGTTATCCACATCCCATCCCCAAAGATATTTTATTTTTAAAAGTTTAATATATGTTTCTCAAGAAATATGCAAATTATATTTTACATAGAATGAATTCATCTTATATGTCAATTTTATAAGCTGCATTTCTCACTTAGTATATACTATGGACACCTTTTCATTTGAATTTACATTGATTTACCTTATCTTTTTTAAAGGCTATATAGTATTCCACTGTACAGATATTTATGAAGTTCTCTTTGTTCAGTCTGATTCTCTTCTGTTTAAAATTTACCTACCTAAGTTTGAATAAGGCAAGATAAAGTCATGAGCCTGGGAGCTGAATTAAAGATGAAGGAAGGCCACTAATCATCACTTCCTCCTTTCAGTATGTGGCCATAAACAACCTTTTGGGGGTGGGGGGCAGTGCCCATGGCTCAGTGAGTAGGGCACCACCCATGTACAACAAGGCTGGCAGGTTCGAACCCAGCCCTAGCCAGCTAAAAGAGCAATGACAACTGCAACAACAACAAAAATAATTAGCTGGGCGTTGTGGCGGGCTCCCGTAGTCCCAGCTACTTGGGAGGCTGAGGCAAGAGAATTGCTTGAGCCCAGGAATTGGAGGTTGCTGTGAGCTTTAATGCCACAGCACTCTATCCAGGGCAACAGCTTGAGACTCTGTCTCAAAAAAAAAAAGAAAAACCATTTCTTTGTATTCATTAGTTACATAAACCAGATTTTTCTCATTCCAAGTTTCAAAATTCCAACAATCAAAGAATTTTTAAATTAAAATTACATGAACATGTTTTTTTGTTATTCTTTTTGTTTTGAGACAGAATCTCACATTGTCACCCTTGGTAGAGTGCTGTGGCTTCATAGCTCACAGCAACCTCAAGCTCTCGGGCTCAAGCGATTCTCTTGCCTCAGCCTCCCAAGTAGCTGGGACTACAGGCGCCCACCATTATGCCTGGCTATTTTTAGAGATGAGGTCTCACTCTGCCTCAGGCTGATGTCAAACCTGTGAGCTCAGACGATCCACCCGCCTCGGCCTCTTACATTGCAGGGATTATAGGCGTAAGCCACCCAGGGCACCGGCCCTACATGAGCATATTCTATGCGACTGTTCCATTTTAGGCTCTAATTCCTATCTGACAACAGCACATCAGCATTGAAACAAAAAGTTAGGGGCATATCACTTTTGTCTTTCAATCAATACATATGGTTAAAATTGTCCAACTTAAAATATAGCTTGCCAGATAAGAATAAAAGATACTTATAATATTTAAATACTTCTAGCTAACTTAGTCCTATTTCTGAACATTTAGGTCATTTTCTATTCTAGAAAATTCCTTTATAATTGTACTTTAAGAAATCCTATAACACAGAAGTAAAATAGGAATGCCTGCTTACTGATATTAATAACCTATTCTAAGAATGATGGGCCTTTAATTTTGGAATGAAATCAAAGTACCTTACCCAAGCAGCTTATACCTTATACAGCGGACGACGCACATCGATGGGACAATTCTGTATTACTTCATCGACAACATCTGAGATGGATTCCATAAAGTCTGGGTTGGCAAACTGAATTGCATATAAATATAAAAGAGATATTACATATTTCTCTCAAATAGAACAAAACAAAAACTCTTTGTAAAAAGTAACTAACAAATACACAGTTTACTATAACTTAAAACACTTCACATGGGAATGAACTATGACTATGTGTGCGGGCAGTGGTGAGGACATGTTTCTCAGGAGGTGAAAAACACAGTTTAATACAGGAAAAATATTCAACAATACAAAGACAGACCAGCCCCACATCATGAGTACCCAGTGACTCACGCTACTGCCAGAAAGTAAGAAGCACGTGCAATGAAAGAACTGTGTGTATTTAACTTGTGAATGTTAAGAAAAAATCATGCAGGATGTAAGTGGGGAAAAAAACATGTTCAAGAAAGGATTAAACTTAGTGTAGATGATGGGGGAGGGGGCTTATTTGATGGTGGATGCTTTAAAATGAAACAATCCACATGATAATCATATTGAGTAAACAGCCTTAGATTTAATTCCATACATTAAATAAGCTACTAAGTATAAATAATTCAACTCAATTACAATACATTTGAAATATATTTTTAAAATCAAGGAGAGCTTTAATGAGCAGTAGTCTCAAAGGAAGACAAATAACCTACCTACTGAACATAAACTGAATTAGGCTAAAAAATATGCAGATACAAATAAAATGTACTGTACATAAATCTTAAAACGTCACCTATTAATTATGGAAAAGTAGAACCTCCATAGCTGACCACCTTCCCTACACTGACCATCTCCTTCAATTGACCTTTCATAGATAGGACATGTGACAGCACAGCAGGTTTGGTTCCTCATGTGGACCACCTCTGTGTGTTCACAAGTTTGCTACAGTGCCTTGGGTGGTCACCTTACAGACATTCTACTATAAACTACCTGTTAAAATAACCTGGGGTTCGTTAAGACGGCCTACACAATACAAACAGTAGTCCTTGGGCAGGAGCTCTGCCTAACTGGCAGCAGAGAGCACAGCAAGACCAACCATTCAGGGTTAACCCTAGAAATCAGGGGGGATAGTCACAAAATGGAAGGTTATAGACTGCCCCACTGCTATACAGAGGTCCTTGTATTATTAGCAAGTGCCCTGCCTACCCCTTTGAGATAACTTTCGATTCTGTTATCTTCTAGTGTTCCTAAAATTCTGCATTAATGATCGCATTAATGTACACAGCTATGATTTAATAATAAAATAAAATAAAAATTCCTCCCTAACCATTTGTGGTAAATCCATCCCTAACTATTAAAGCAGACAACCAAATCTACGGAGCGGCAAACCCAACAATCAACCCAGCAGACAAACTGCACAGAGCACCGTCACAGTGTGCAGAGGCATCAGTGCTGGAGGCCAGCGTGGTCCAGGCCTTCACAGAGAACTGCTTCTCTGCACACTGGGTGGCAGCACCGCTCCACATACACACACACTTTAACACACTCAGAAGAGAAACCTCTTACCTCGGGGTGGAAGAATATTTCAGGACCCAGGAACCTTTCGTAACCAACGTCTATAATGAACTTCTTCTGGTTGATTGCATTGATACCCGTATACTGTTTGATCCATCTCCGGGGATCCACATCATACTTAGCAAATTCCTTGACTATATCAGGGCAAATGTAACAGTATTTCTCCTGCATGCACACACAAAGACGTCACCAGGCATTAACAGCTGGCCAGTGTCTCTGCCCTCTGACAAATAACCAGGAACCCCATGCATGAGACACACCCCGCGATCAGATGCTCCCACAGTAACTCAAGTGTGATGTGCTAGGAAGCCTCATATTCCACCGTCTTTGTACTAGACATGACTACACCTGGACTCTGGGCAGGATCTCAGCCTTGCTCTATCAAATTTTGTTGCCATATTATCTGAAACAGAAGTATAGCTATCTTGTCTCCATCTGGACCTTCTCTGCCCTGCCAGCTCACTGCTATCCACCTCTGGACCAGCAGACATGCACCTCCCTGTAGCCTCACCTACTGGACTCTGCACTGCCTGCACCCTATGCCCTACTGCAATGGCTTCCAGGGGCACCACATGGACACTAAGTGAGTGGGCACTATCAACCTGCTGGTCATTAACAGTCGCATACCCATGGAGGAGGGGAATCAGGACTGCCTGCACTGATGTTTTCTTTTTGTACGTTCTGTTGTCCCACATAAACTAATATATAACAGAAACCATCAGTGGGTTCAGACCCTGGTGCCCCCACTTTGGGATGTGACTTAACCCAGACTGTAGTCTGACACAGCACTGCCAGTGGGCTCTACCAGTTTGCCCAGATACAGTACACCCTGATGATGAGACATCCTGTGTGAGGTGAGACACCATAGGGCACAAGCTTCCATGGGTGTCCAACCTTCTTTGTCCTCTGCTTCACACTGGAAGACTAAGCATTGTCTTGGGCCACACATAAAATACACAAACACTAACATAAGCTGATAAGCTAAAAAAAAAAAAAAAAGAAGAAGAAGAAGAAGAAAGAAAAAAGAAAGATCTATGCATACTTTTTGGTGATATCCAACACCACAGATAAGCAAAAACAGTCCTTACAAAATCAGTATACAGCCCACAGGCCACAGGTTGGACACCCCTGGCTGGTCACTTGAGATACACAAGTGAATGAAACACACAAATCCTTACCAAGATTGCCCTCTACTTAAGAGTCAAATAATAAACAACCATAATAAATAAGTGAATGACACTGTGTTATAAGGTAATAGGTACCCTGGGTAAAGTTGGGTGGGAGGGCTGGAGTCACCAGCGTATTTCTGCTGCCAGGGAGCTTGCTAACAGTTTCCACCTGGCACTAACCGTGCAGCGTGTTCTCCTGAGTATCTGGGTCCTAACATTCTCGGGGATCTATGTGCTGATCATCTGTCCTGAGAGCTGACTTCAGCTAGCACCTGGGTACTAGCTCTTGAGCTCAGCACCCAGCACAGCACCACCACCCAGCTGATGCTCACTACATTTTCTGGAAGGAACAGCTCTCTCAAGGCCCTCTGAAAATGCTCTCATGATGTTAAGTTTAAAGCTTCTTGTACTCCCTGAAACATGTTCTAATACCATCTTATGGGTATCTTTGATATACTCTAGCTGCTGGGTGCCCAACCCACAGCCTGTGGGCCATATCTGCATTATGGAGGACTTTTTTGCTTATCTGTGGTGTCAGACATCATAAAAATTATGCAGATCTTCTTTCTTTTTTTGTGGCTCATCGGCTTTTATTGCTGTGTATTTAATATGTGGCCTAAGACAACCCTTTTTCTTCCAATGTGGTACAGAGAAGCCAAAAGGCTGTACACCTCTGCCTGAGTAGAACTGTGAGACTGACAGGCAAGAATGGTTACACAACCCTGTCACCACTGGTGGTAAAAGATGAGAGAGAGAGAACAGGTCAGTTCATAACTTTTAAATCTACCAAGACTGGAGGCAAAACATTCAGTCGTCCTCAGAGGCCTAGCCAATGTCCTGTGGCATCTTGACTTACTGAAATAGCATCAGGAAATGCTCCCATAAAGTTGGGTGCAGAGGACCCGTGTTGATCTCAAGGTCCTGGGCTCACGCTGTCAGGATGGCAGGTTCACGTCTGACACCCCTCAGGCCTGCTCTTGACCACAGGAGACTGCGGCAACAAGAGACGGGGTAACTCTAAACCACCCCTTCCATGGTCTCCTTTAAAGAAAGAAATGAGGCGAGAACTAACAGGGCCACCCCCTGCAAAAGGGCCAGGGCAGCTGGTGCGGAGACTACAAAGGAGCCTCCTTCACTCTGACCTTCACAACTGAGTGATGCACTGCCATGAGTGATCATGCCAGCTCAGACTTCAGGGTCAGACGAGGAACCAGACAGCCAGCAAACAAAGTAAATGCCCAGCGTGAACCTCATCAGTCATGCACTCAGGAATCCTGACTGAAAAAGGGAAGACCGGGACTCACCAACCTCAAGGCATTAGTAACAAGACATTTGATTCTGATTTACATTTTTAACAGATTTGGAGTAGTCAAGTGAGCTTAGATCAAATATTCAAATTTTTTTTCTAATGAAAAAGGGCAGGCTCAGCACCTATAGCTCCGCAGCTAGCATGCCAACCGCATACACCAGAGCTGGCGGGTTTGAATCCATCCCAGGCCTGCCAAACAACAATGACAACTACAACCAAAAAACAGCTGGGTGGTGTGGCAGGAGCCTGTAGTCGCAGCTACTTGGGAGGCTCAGGCCAGAGAATCACTTAAGCCCAAGAGTCTGAGGTTGCTGTGAGCTATGATGCCACAGCACTCTACCGAGGGTGACATAATAAGACTCTTGTCTCAAAAAGGGGGGGGGGGGGAGGAGGCAAAGAGGGCAGGGCATGGTGGCACAATATAATCCCAGCACTTGGGAGGCTGAGGCAGGTGGATAGCCTGAGCCCACAGGTTCGAGATCAGCCTGAGCAAGAGCAAGACCCCATGTCTAAAAAATAGCTGAGCATTGTAGCAGGTGCCTGTAGTCCCAGCTACTTGGGAGACTGAGGTAAGAGAATCACTTGAACCCAAGAGGAGTTTGAAGTGCCTGTGTGCACCATGGCACTCTATCTACCGAGGGTGAAAACATGAGACTCTGTCTCAAAAAAAAAAAAAGGAGGGGGAGGGGAGCAAAGAAAGGAGAAGGGAAAACCTTGAGAAATATTTTAGTCTAAAAACAAAAACAAGCTGGGCCCGGTGGCTCATGCCTGTAATCCCAGCACTTTGGGAGGCCAAGGTGGGAGAATCGCCTGAGCTCACAAGTTCGAGACTGGTCTGAGCTAGAGTGAGATACCATCTCTAAATATATATATAGCTGGGCATTGTGGCAGGTGTCTGTAGTCCCAGCTACTTCAGAAGCTGAAGCAAGAGAATTGCTTGAGCCCAAGAGTTAGAGGTTGCTGTGAGCTATGACACCAGGGCACTCTACCAGGGGCAACAAACTGAGACTCTGTCTCAAAAATAATAATAATAATAAATAATAAAATAAAAACAAAAACAAGGCTGGGCGCAGTGGCTCTTGCCTGTAATCCTTGCACTCTAGGAGGTCGAGGTGGGTAGACAGCCTGAGCTCACAGGTTCAAGATGAGCCTGAGCAAGAGCAAGACACTGTCTCCAAAAATAGCCCTGCATTGCAGCGAGCACCTGTAGTCCCAACTACCTGGGAGGCTGATGCAAGACAATCACTTAAGCCCAAGAGTTTGAGGTTGCTGTGAGCTCTGACCCCACAGCACTCTACCAAGGTTGACAAAGTAAGATTCTGTCCCAAAAAAATAAAATAACAAGAACAAAAAAGTCTTATGACATCTCTGGAAAACTGCCTCCCAGAGGGAAGGGATAACTCTGCCCAACTTTACTATTTAGCACTGAGAGTCCCCTGTCCTTGGATCTTCTAGTCCCAGGTAAATCAGGACAGGTGGAATCCTTCTTGTGGAGTATGCCCCATCCTTATGCCCAATCTAAAAATGCCTCTGTTTTTGTTTTTCTTTTTTTTTTTTATTAGAAACAAAAATCTGATAAAGGAGGAACTCTGTTTTGTTTTTGGTTTTTTTTTTTTTTTGGAGATACAGAGTCACACTTTGTCACCCTCAGTAGAGTGCCATGGAATCACAGCTCACAGCAACCTCCATCCAGCTCTTGGACTTAGGTGATTCTCTTGTCTCAGTCTCCCGAGTAGCTGGGACTACAGGCACCCACCACAATGCCTGGCTATTTTTTTATTGTTGCAGTTTGGCCTGGGCCAGGTTCGAACCCGCCACCCTTAGTATATGGGGCCAGCGCCCTACTCACTGAGCCACAGGCACCACCCAATGCCTCTGTTTTTCAAAGAGTGTCATGCAAAACTTGAGGATCCTCTCTGGGTGCTTCCTTTCCTTCAGTCAGCCTCAGTTATGAGGTACTCAGAAGGGAGAAAAGCAGTAAGAAGGGGGGTGTCAGCCTCACCCCCCAAACTTCTCTACATCAAAAGCAGAGTAGTGTGGCCAGGACAGGTTCAAGCCCACATGTCACACCCCACACTTAAACTCTCCTCCAAAAACAAAATCCTTCCCTCTTCATCTATATAATTATCATCCTTAGTAATCTTACATAGTTTTCCTAATTTTGCAACTTGAAAAAAGTACTTTAAATGACGGCTGCCAAGTACCATGGACAGAGTGATACAAAGACTAAACTGATGGACCATGCTTAGTAGGCATTTTAAACAACCAATGAACCAGGCAGGACTTACTACAAGAGCGCCTCTACCTAACAAATGCAAATACTGTGACCTAGTTGTTTGTACTCTATACATTAACCTGAAATTTTAAAAAAGGGACCAATAAGCCATTTGTCTTCTAATCTTATTGATTAAATTTTAAATTTTCCTGTAATTGTCTAGCATAGTAACTGGAGTCTAGAAAATACACGTGAATTTTGTTGAAGAATTTCAGACCCTAGAATGGCGTTTCTCTGCTGTGGTTTGCCTCCTGGTTCTAGAAGCATGGAGAGAGATGAGCAAGTTTCTATTCATCAGGCTCCAATTAAGTGATCTACTGCAGACAGTGGTGCTCAACCCTGGTTATCAAGCCGCTCTTATCCACAGATGGAACCTCAACAGAGTGCCTATATTACCAGCAGCAGTTAAGCTTGCAGACAGTGTCTAGCCCACTTAACTCAAGTGGTAAACACACCAGGACCCAGGCTCACAGGAAGGGGACAGAAAGGGGACAGGAAGGGGACAGGAAGGGAGGGAGGAGCAGGGATGATGGCACCAAGGACAAACATCCAGAACACCATTTCTTTCACCCCCAAACCGGCCAGTTTCCCTTCTGTTTTTACCTTAATGGCTTTTGCGGTCTCCAGTGACTGCTCAGGAGGGATTCCCACCTCCCTCTCCCTTAGCAGCTGTTGAATGAAATACGTAATATCTCTACCTGCAATCGGGATGTGTTTGATGCAGCTTCCGATTACATAGCCTTCGGCCTAGGGAAGAAGAGGAGGCAGATCAGCCCTCGTAAGGCATTCCGCGGTTACGAGCAGCCTGGATTCAGGAGGCTTCCTGCCTCATCCTCCCTGTCTGCCCCTTCCTAGCACTACAGAGCTGCTGTATCCCCACTCTGAGCAGGCTCAGCCCAGAAGGTCTTCTAAAACAGTTCCATATAACCTGAGACTTTCCAAAAGCAATTCAAATGATGTTTTCATTAGGAATGTTAAAGAAAAACCATATAGTTCAATTCCAAACGAAATACTGCCTATGAGAACAGTTAATCCGTAGGTTGCTTTGTTCCCCTAACAAAAAGGAAAAGGGTTTTACCTGTAAGTTGTCAAGCCAACAATAAATCTGCTTATGTTTAAGTCAGCAATTTGGTTACATACACAGGACTTAGATGCTAACAACCTGGATTCTGAGTGGCTGTGTACAAGTTTAACATGTTTCATTCTCACCATCTTTGTCCATACTGTGGGGCAAATACCCAAAGGGGTTTACAATACAGCTTAAGTGAAATAAGTCAAGCACACAGCACTGCTTGGGGCACGTACAAAGTACTGAAATCTGGACTTACTAGGAATGATTCTTAGGAGTCATTCCAAGAACCGCCCTGACAAGAAGCTGAGTTCTCTCACCAACTGCCCTCCTAAGCCCTCCTGTGGGGTGCGGGAAGGAGCTGACAATGACTCTGCAGTTCAAGGCCCACATCGGGGCTCCATGTGCCCACGGTCACAATGGGCCCTGGGCTCCCTCATCAACCCTCCTGTGGGCACGAACTTGCCACAGAAGCCACAGGCGTGGATGCCCGCCTGCCGATGGTCAGAGTGGACAACGCTCCTGCAGTGCCATCAGATGAAGAGACACACGCAGGTCTCTCTGCAGCATATTACAGCCCCTGTGCTACCCAAGGGACACAGAGGGGAATGGAGGTGAAATGCTGACTCCACTTTATAGACACATTCATTCTAACGATTACACGCACTAGATACAGTCACCAGTTCAGTTACAGGAACAACTTACTCAATTCTCCTCTGGTATTTTTCCTCATGTACCTAACTTTCAGAAGCAAAAGAAGATTTGGCCTTTCTGTAAAGTGGTCATATATTTTAAGATGGAGATAAAAGTTTGTATATATTATTAAAATAGTAAAGATCACCTTAAACTCATAAAATAATATTAGCTTTCTAACACAAACTGTTCACATTATATCTTTGCATTATATATAATATTCCCTAAAATCAACTCAATAATCAGTGTTAAATAAGTATCAGGTCATCACAGCACTAAAAACATTAAACAAGCTGCATGGCCAACAGGAAACTAAGTAAAATCATGCTGTTCCTATACAAGAGGCTACTATGTACTTATTAAATATTTGTTTACAGACTAACCATAACAGAAAAAATTAGGATTAAATAATAAGCAAAATACAACCTTAGAGTCACATAGTTAGAACCCAAAGTCAAGGAAGATTCCAGTTGTGTTTGTTTGTTTGCTGGAGACAGAGTCTCACTCCATTACCTGGGCTAGAGTGCCATGGTATACCCTATAGCAGCCTCTAAATCCTGGGCTCAAGTGATCTTCCTGCCTCAGCCTCCCAAGTCGCTGGGACTACAGGTGCCTGCTACAACGCCTGCCTAATTTTTGTACTTTTAGGAGAGATGGGGAGTCTTACTCTTACTCAGGCTGGTCTCAAACTCCCGAACTTAAGTGATCCTCCTGCCCAGCCTCCCAGAGTGCTGGGATTACACTGTGAGTCACTGTGCCCAGCCACAGTTAAAAATGTTTAAGAATAACTTGCTCTGTGGACCTGGACTTCCTGTAAAATATGTTTTCTTTACTTTTCCTAAATCAGATACATAAAATAGGCAAAGAACAAAAGGCAAGCGACCCCGGGTGCCGATGACACCAAGAGGCCTCAATCTCAGTCAGTATCACACACATCAAGAGCACTACCACTTCTCAGCAACCCATGAGTCAGAATCTCAATCAGTATCACACACATCAAGAGCACTAACACTTCTCAGCGACCCATGAGTCAGAATCTCAGTCAGTATCACACACATCAAGGGCACTAACACTTCTCAGCAACCCAGCATTATGAGGCTGGCTTGAAGGGGGTCAGAGCGCAGAATATACTGCACAAGGAGAGACACCCACTCCTCCTCCCACAGACAGCACACTGGCAGGAGCAGAGGGGTAGGGAATGTGGCTTTTTTCCTCCCCAGCTACAGGCACCATCAATCATTAAGCCTTCCCACTGCAGTGATTTCTGACCTTTAAGGAACTAAAGGCTTTAGTATATTAATATATCATTTCTTTTTTTTTTTTTTTTTTTGTAGTTTTTGGTCGGAGCTGGGTTTGAACTCACCAGCTCCGGCATATGGGGCTGGCGCCCTACTCCTTTGAGCCACATACGCCACCCAATATATCATTTCTTTAACTTCTTGAAACAAAATGTTGTCTATTCTTTTCAATTAATGATTTTTTTAATTCTAATTTGCATTTTAAAAGGTGTATTTGGGTATACACACACACCCATGCATGCTGAGAACATACTTGTACCATACATAAATAGCTGATCCCCGTGGTTACGGAGGAAGAGGAGGAGGAGTCCAACTTTCCCCCAGAAGCCTCCTCTAGAGAGTTATAGTTAATTTTCAAAACTAAATTTTAAATAATTCCTTGAAATAGCCCATTGGTCCGAAAGAAAAATACAGCTATCTATTGAATTAGGAAACATTTCTCTAATACTTTGAATATTAAAACCAAAAAAAGTAGTATTACAGAGCCTTCTGTAAGCCAAAATGTATGATCTCTTCTTGGCTTTTAAATAAATTTTAAAGCAGCAATTTCTCTAAAGCATTTTAATAAAAATAAATTGTATCAGAATGCTTACATCACACTGGTTAATATATACCTCATCTCATTTACTTAATTATTATGTTAAGACATTTATACCCCATAAATGCATTAATGTATACATGATCTATATGTATATGATTTAATAAAATAAATAAAATAAATAAATTGTATAAGCAGCAATTTCTCTAAAGCACGAGCTAGTTAAAGCCATTCACATTTTTTCACAGAACACAGACATAGCCCTTCTAACAGTCATGCACTGCACCTACAAATCAGACATCCAGAATGCTGAATAACTCCCAGTAATCACAAACCAGGGAGGCCTTCCTATTGGGGTTACACTCACAGCAACCAAGGAGAGGCCTTGGAGATCCCAAATAGCCACTGACGTTCTGACTGTAGATATACACTACCATGAATTTAAAATTGCCAAAGTCACAAATACTGGCCATCTTTTTTACTCTTTCTCATATGCTTGGGTTTTAAAAGCTCTTGTTACATTTTCTAAAGTACAATGATAACTTAAAACGTAGTATTCTAATTAGAAAAGGGTGATTTTTTAAATTTTTTCTTTATCTCAAACCAAGTGTTAAATAGTGAACAGTTAAATATTAACTATTCTGCTTACCACTGGGATCACATGGGTGACTCCATCTCCACTATCAATGACTATCCCCGTTAACGTACGTTCACCAACTTGTCTTGATGTCCATGATGCTGCTAAGGCCAGCACTGCCTGAGAAAAGACAGGTTAACCTCTCACACTCGGGGATACATGTTCTCAGGTTCAATCAACAGACTCTCTGACTTAATAAGCCTAACTCTTTCCTTTCCCTATCCTTTGTCCACTTTTACCCCCCAAATTTCAAGCCCAACTTAGAAAATATGAAAATTTTACGTACTTAGTCAAGGAGTCAAGTTTTCAATAAAGAAACATAAACTTTTTTTTTTTTTTTTGAGACACATTCTCACTTTTTTGCCCCTGGTAGAGTGCTGTAACATCACAGCTCACAGCAACCTCAAACTCCTGGGCTCAAGCAATTCTCTTGCCTCAACCGCCTGAGCAGCTGGGACTACAGATGCCCACTATTACACCCAATTATTTTTAGAGACAAACCTGTGAGATCAGGCAAACCACTCATCTTGGCCTCCCAAAGTGCTAGGATTACAGGCACGAGCCACCATGCCTGGCCAAGAAACCTATACTTTTACAAAGAAAAGCCAGTGAGAAAGGAATTTCATTGTAGAAGCGGAAGACTTTATCTTCTAATTCCCTGGTTTCCAATGTGGGGCCACAGACTGGCTGAGGTACAATCATTTGTGGAGTTTTAAAAATACACATTACTAGGACTCAGACCCAGACATGCGAATCTGGTAGGTAGAGGAGAATTTTTCAATCAGGGCAATTTTGTCCCCAGGGTACATTTGTCAACGTCTGGTGCCATTTTTCACTGTCAGGGGAGGGGCTCTGGAGTTGGTGGGTAGAAGCCAGAGTGCTGCTCAATGCCCTGCAATGAACAGGACAGCCCCATGATGAAGCACTATCCAACCCAGAGCTCTGAGGTTGGACACTTGGGAAACACCCATCTCATTTATTCCCCAAGCTTTCAATTTCCTTATACAAGATGACAGGGAAATAACCAAAAGCAACCAAAAAACCTCACATGAAGACCAAGCAGCTTCAGAAGTTCTAAAAGCTCATGGAACCACAGGGTCCCTCAGAACCAAGAGAGTGCACGGGGCCTAGTAAGAGCCCAAAACAAAGAAGGGGGGCCCTCTACAGGTATTTATTTTGTGTTTCTGTTTAGAAGTAAGTAGAAAATGCCAGTAAGAGAGAACCATATCTATGCCTCTGGCTTGTCACCCAGGGAAAAGTACATTAGACTTTAATGCAAATAAAAAGACAGAGCCAGGCCAGACAAAGTCTCTGAAATAATACAAACATAAAAACGTAAGTCATGGTGCATGTCCTCTACAGCCTTTTAGTTCCAACTGGAATGGCACATGGATGATGAGGGATCAGAAAAAGGAGGGACACGCAGCACAATCTTACAAACTAGAACCTCTACAATTACCATTTATGCCACTAGCAGACAGCAGAATTTCTTTGGGAATCATAAAAAAACAAACAAAAAAACTTTGTCTTTACCTGAACTGCAATGTAGAGTCCTGGTACATTGAACGATTCAAACATAATTTCCGCAAGATATTCTCTATTTTCTGGCGTATTCAGTGGAGGCTCTGTCTGTAAGAAAACATTCACTATATTTAGTGTTTACCCAAATTTCATGTAATTAAATAAGAACCATAAAAACTTTAGTCTAATAGTATGTTGAGCCAGGATATTATACAACTCCCTAATTCTACAGACAGAAGATGATTAAAGAACAGCGCCTGTGGCTCAAGGAGTAGGGTGCTGGCCCCATATACCAGGGATGGCAGGTTCAAGCCCGGCCCTGGACAAAACTGCAAAAAAAAAAAAAAGAAAGAAAATGATTAAAGAAATATGGCCATGGGTCATAGTTACCTTTAGGATGGCAGAGTAAAGACCTCTGAAGGATTTTGCCTTTATTACCTACCCAAAACAAGAACAAGTTACAGAAAAAAACCTGCTATCTTGGATAACTTAACACCTCAACATCCTGAAACCCAACATCTCTGAAGCAAGTTATCAAGGGCAATGAAAATGTGCCCAAGATGAGTGAAGACATCAAAGTGACTGCAGGTCTCAGGCAAATGAGAGTTCCCCAAGGTAGGGAGCGGGGCAAAGGAGTAGCAAGCCCTTGCTTAGAGCAGGTCAGTTTGAGCGGGAAAGCTGCCAAAATCTTCTAAGCCACTGGCAGCAGAAAGGCAGAGGAGGCCACACATCTTCACAATCCAGATGCCAGGCAGGAAAGCCCAGGGACGAAGCCTGGTTTCTCCAAGACACTGCCCTGGACCTCCCAATCCTCCCTGGACTCTCATACATCACCAGTCCAGGAAAAGCTCTCCTCATTCAAAAGGGAGCAAAAAGCACACAAAAAAATCCAGCCAGCAATCATTTAAATGCTAAAAGAAAAAGAGAAGAGAGCACTGGGAAAACAAACAGCAGACAAAAAACACATTCCAAGAAAAATAGAAAAACAAAGCAGGTGAAAATTTCCAAGACTTTGCAAAGACATATCTGAGACTCCAAGTATCTATTTCTTAAAAAATAATCATTATCAAATAGAAGGAAATAACAGAACATAGAAACACAAATAAATAAACCTACTTTCTATCATTCAGCAATGATGGAACATTTTTCCATGTCAGTAAGCATGGAACTATACTTCATATTTAAAGTTGTTAAAAATAAAAAAGAAGAAAAATTTTCTTTGGACATTCTGGCAAAAAGTTCAGCAAAAGCTTCATTATAGACTGAATGGTACCTACCACCACCAAAACTCACATATTGAAGCTTTAATCCCTAATGTGACTTATTTGGAGACAGGGCCTGTAAAGAGGTAATTATAGTCCTACTTCAATGGGACTGGAGGCCCATTGAAAAAGACACAGGAACCCAATGTCCTCTCTCTAGCCAAACAAATCTGCCACATGGCAGCAGGCCACACAGGCCAGTTAAGGGTCGGGGTCAAATCCCAGCCTTCCCTGTTACTAAATTTGGTAAATTACTGTTGGTACCGTATATACTCGAGTATAAGCCGAGTTTTTGTGCCAAAAACCCCAAACTCGGCTTATACTCGGGTCATACAGGTTATCTGATTCGGTGAGTGCGCCTTCAAGAAATGCAGCATTAGTAATGCGATGGATGGCAGTGAAGACCGCTTTGTATGAGACCGACAGCAGTGAAGATGATATCTCTGAACTCAGTGATGATGACAATGTCTATGCTGTTACCCTCACATCAGATACAGCTGAAGCTCTGTTTGGACATACAGATGATGAGGAGGAGGAATCAGTTTTGAAGGATTTTAACCTTTGTGATTTAGCTTGATTACCTGTTAAGCTACGGTTTTCTGCACTTTATTTAAAGTTTTAAAGTTGTTGTTGCTAGTTTACAGTTCTTCTTTAACAATAAATATTGAAAAGCATTTACCGTATATACTCGAGTATAAGCCGAGTTTTTTCCGGCACAAATTTGTGCCGAAAAACCTGAATTCGGCACAAATTTTGTGCCGGAAAAACTCGGCTTATACGCAAGTATATACGGTAACCTACTGATTCCTCAATTATTGTAATTGTTTTGGGTATATATTTTTATTTTTGAAATTTACCAGTGGCTGCTGCATTTTCCACCTTGGCTTATACTCGAGTCACTAAGTTTTCCCA
>CAUYPK010137490.1:0-29139 GCA_963574355.1 Loris lydekkerianus
CACCTCAGGACAGGGAGCACCACAGGGGTCTGACAGCACCACCTCAGGACAGGGAGCACCACAGGGGTCTGACAGCACCACCTCAGGACAGGGAGCACCACAGGGGTCTGACAGCACCACCTCAGGACAGGGATCACCACAGGGGTCTGACAGCACCACCTCAGGACAGGGATCACCACAGGGGTCTGACAGCACCACCTCAGGACAGGGAGCAAACGAACAGAATTTCCTCATGCAGATGTTAAACTGCAGGCGTTTTCTGTAACTGCTCAAGACAGGTCTGGCTTATGGCTGGTCTGTGGCACCTTTTCTAGTTTACTAGTTAAACTGCATTTGTTTTGTTTTTTTGTTTTTTAAATCATCATTGTTGTCATTACTAAGCTTGTTAAACCTTCACTTTGTACTTCCAACTTACAAATATTCTGAGAGTGTATTTTCTCCACTAAAACCAACACAGCCCACAGTGAAGATTCAATGGAAGATACCAGCATTTTCAAATATATTAAGTATGAAATGTAATTTAGAAGAAGATAGTGAGCAATTTCAAGGGACAAAAATTAAAAATGAGACCACTTTGAAAAAATATTCCCTTTATAAAAATCACAATGACATGGTATTTGAGATAGTTAAGGGTAAGAAATTGATAAAAGTATATGAATTTGTACCAAGAATAATTTAGCTCATGCTACTTTTTAAATGTTTAAACATTTTAAAAGTTTTTAATGTGCTTTAATATTTTTAAAAATTTATAATATATGAGCCAATTTCTTCATCAAAAATATTTTTAAATACATAACTATAAATGTGTATATATATATATATATATATATATATATAAATATATATAATTTAAATTATTTTGAGCATCCCCTCAATTTACTTTCAATCCCAGCACAGGCCATAAATTCCATGGACACCCTACAAATAAGGCTCTGTAATGGGCAACACAATAGGAATGACATATTAAGGACAAATGTGGGCAATGTTAAACGCTTTGTGTTTTATTATGTGCTCGATCCTGTGGAAAGACTAAATAGCTTACTCCAAGGGATTTCTCCTCCTAATCCCAAAGTAAAATCTATCACACAAATGAATACCCATGAATACACTGCCCATCTTAAGAGAGAGAACATGACTAACACCCTCACACCTTTGCTGCATCCCCCTCAAAGTGGCCACTGTATTGATTTTAATTATTCCCCTGCTTTCCCTTAGTTTTACCTTGTATGTACATGTCCTTAACAGTTTTAGTTTTGCACTTTACGTAAATGGACTCACACAGTATATACCCTTCTAACTTGCTTTTTTCATTTAGCACTTTTGAGTTGTTGCTTAAGAGTTATACTTCTTTCAATTTCATTTCTATATAGTATTCTATCATAAATGAACATTTAAGTTACTTATAGTCTTTTTCCCTCTATTTCTCTACTGTAAAGAAGCTTGTTACCTGGTTCCTGGTACATATGTGCAAGAGTTTCTCCAAGATTCAAACCTAGTGATGAATTCCTAGGAAAAGGGCATTGCTCATACTCAACTCTATAGATAATACCAAACTATTTTCAAAGTGATTGTATCAATGAACACCCCTAGAAGATTCAGTACATGACAATTCATGTTGCTTCCCATCCTTGATAATGTTGCCATTATCAGAGTTTTTTATTTTTGGCCATTCTAATGAATGTAAAATGGTATTTCATTGTGGTTTTAATTTGCATTTTGCTGAATTATAATGAATTTGAGCATTTTTTTTTTCATATGTTCATGGCCAAAGTATTAGTTATTCTGTGAAAAATTCACTGTCCATTTTTATACTGAGGTTTTCTTTTTTTTTTTTGAGACAGAGTCTCAAGCTGTCGTCCTGGATAGAGTGCTGTGGCATCACAGCTCACAGCAACCTCCAATTCCTGGGCTTAAGTGATTCTCTTGCCTCAGTCTCTCAACTAGCTGGGACTACCGGCACCCGCCACAATGCCCGCTATTTTTTGGTTGTAGTTGTCATTGTGGTTTGGCAGGCCCGGGCTGGATTGGAACCTGCTAGCTCTGGTGTATGTGGCTGGTGCCTTAGCTGCTTGAGCTACAGGCGTTGAGCCTGTTTTTCTTTTTAATAAATGCCCTTCATATATTCTGGATACCAATCTTTGTCAGTTATATGCAACAAATCTCTTCTTCCATTTTCTTTCAAATCTTATTAAATTTAGTATGGTATGCCTTAAGGGACACGTGTCTTAGTATTTCTCATTTTGAAGATTTTCTGAAATTTATTGCTCTACAGGCACTTGCCTCATCAGTTTTGACAACAAGGTCTCATATTCTTGTGATAGTCTATCTCGTCCTACTCAAAAGCTAAAGAATTTTGTTTAAATATTCCCCAAAGCCTATGCATGCTGCTACTTTTCTTTCTACTGCCCACTGCTGCACTGCACTTCAGTTAATGGAGGCTGTACTAAGGGACATCAGGAAATTCCTGGAATATTGTATTAACTTAAGTCATCATTTATTAACTTACCTCTTTTTCACTTACCATTTATCTTTAGAATCCTTATTTTTCATAGTGGACTTTCAGAACCATGTAAAGTTTTTGATGGATTATTGGCAATCTGATTTTGTTAAGTTTTAAATATTAGCTTTCTATACGAATAATTTCCAAAAATCACCATATTCTGAATTTTCAGATAACTTCAAACAAAGCACTGTTGCCATGGTTACATTTATATTAGTGCACCAGCACCAGGTAGAACTGCCTTAATACTTAATGGATTCAGTTACACAAATAAAGGTCACGGGGCACGATACAACCAAAGGTTTCTCTGAGATTCAAACATAGAAAGACCAGAGACTAGTTTTGCACATGGCAGGTCGTAGGACAGACACAATGAACTCAAAAAGAACTTGCAGGCTTGGTACCTGTAGCACAGTGGTTATGGCACCAGCCACATACACCAAGACTGGCAGGTTCAAACCTGGCCCACACCAGCCAAACAACAATGACAACTGCAACAACAACAAAAAAAAACTTGCAATGTAATACCCTGTATCACATTCCTATCCAATGGCAATTTAGTTTATGTAAAAATCATCAATTAACACTGGGTTTCATAATAATTTCTTTTCCTTTAAAAGGGGTCTATAAGCTGTGTAAGTTTGAGAAGCACTGCTGGTCTACTCTATTTAACCAATCTCCACTTATTTTCCAGTTTTATATTTTTATGGAGAGGAAGATCTTGACACTAGCTATATTTTAAAAATCTCTAATTGCATGATTCAGATATATATTCTTGCAATATATGAATTGTTAATCATTTCAGCACCATTTCTATAAGAAGGCCTCAGAGTTTTTAGACTCTTATCTGTCCTCTCTTTAGGTACATTCATAAAAGCCTGAAACAAGGTTAGGCAAACTATAGCCAGAGCGCCAAATTCAGCCTACTGCCTGTCTCTATAAATGTTTTATTAGAACACAGTCACGTTAATTAATTTACGTATTGCCGATGGTTGTTTTGGGGCTACAATGGCAGAACTGAATAATTGCAATAGAGACCAGATGGCCTGCAAAACCTAAAATATTTATTATCTGGCCCTTCACAGAAAAGTTTTCCCATCTCTGACCTATAAGAGAAAGTCTAAACTCCTCAGCATGAGATAACACAGTTCAGAACCTGGTCCTACCTAGCTTTCCAATACGTGTTATCTCCTGCTGCTCCCTATCACATACTCCAAATAGGCCAAAGACTTTAGGTTTCTCTCTTTCTTTGCTTATTATGTTCCCTCCCTCTAGGAAAAAAAACAAAGCAAAACAAAACAAATGCTTTCTTTCCATCTATCTCTGTCCTCAACTGAACTCCTACACATTCTTCAAAGCATAGCTGAAATGTCACATTTTCCCTGAAAAATCTCCTTGGTCTCTCTATTCTCACCCCACCAAAAATTAATATTTTCCTTACTGATGTTGTCATTAACCTGATATGTAACTTCAAAACTTAAAGGTATAACTGAAAATATCAACACACAATGGTAAGAGTGTTTCCTAAGAAAGCAGATAAAACAACAAATTACTTTGAAATGATGGTAACATAACCAAAGAAAGAAGACAAAATTGGTAGCACCCAATTACTTCTCCCTATTTTTCTCCATGTTCACCAAGTAGTCTTCTAATTAAAGCTTAGCTATTCATGTAGCTTTCCCTACTGTAAATTAATAAAGTGACATTTAGGTTTTTTTTTTTTTGTTGTTGTTGTTTAGTTGTTTGTTTTTGAGTCAGAATCTCTCTCTGTTGCCCATGCTAGAGTGCCATGGCCTCAGCCTAGCTCACAGCAACCTCAAACTCCTGGGGCTCAAGCAAACTCCTCCTGCCTCAGTCTCCTGAGCTGAGACTACAGGCATGTGCCACCACACCCGGCTAATTTTCTTATTTTTAGTAGAGATAGGGTCTTGCGCTTGTTCAGGCTGCTCTTGAACTCCTGGACTCAGGCAATCTACCCGCCTTGGCCTCCCAGAATGCTAGGATTACAGGTGTGAGCCATTATGCCCTGCCAGACATTTGGGATTTTGTACTAGTCTTTTATGAGTATGGTTACTATGGGCCAAGTTTTAAGAAACTAGGCACCTGTTGGTAGATTAAAATTGGGTCTCTGCAAAGATAAATCTGTGTACCACTACATGAAATCCTATCCCAGGCCAGCCAGCTATCCCTTAAAGACATTTCATAATCTCACTTCCAATCAACAAATGCATAGTCATTCATCTGTCTCCATTGCTAGAAATGATAAACCTCCTGAGGAGCAGAGATTCTCTCCTAGATCTCATGCCTCACCGGGTTACTATCACCAGGTAACAGTACCTGGTGGCACATAGATAAGCCAAATTTGGTTGAAATAGATCATCTATCAGTCTCCACTTTTTCTTCTTTGATAGTTTATCTTCTTCCCCCAGCTATCTAGTCCTCTTGCTCCCTAACTCTAATCCCCTTATCACAACTAAAAAGGATTGAAAATTAGTCTCTTAACCCTCTACATTCAGGGGTGTCCAATCTTATTTTTTTCTCTGTAACACATTGGAAGAATAAGAGTTGTCTTGGGCTACACATTAAATACAAAAACCCCAATGAAAGCTGATTATAAAAAAAAAAGCCTGCATACTTTTGGTGATATCTGACACTACAGATAAACAAAAGTTCTCACAAAATAAGCATGCAGCCTACAGGCCAGAGGATGGACACCCGCCTTCCTCTAGAGCTTCTGCATTATTCATCTTTTCTTCCCTCACTATCAACCCACTTTGCCTTGATATTCAGAGTTCTCTGCTAATCTTTCCCAGTCAAAACCAAAAAAACATATCCACCTGATAATCAGTCATTGGACTTCTGAAATGAAATATAAATCCTGATGAAAATTTGCTTTTCTTTTAGGTAAAGAAATTACTTTCTTTCTTAGAAGGCACCAAGCTGCAGGTCAGTCCCACTTCAAGTGTTGAAGGCCTACTTTTCAGATGCTTTAGGCTGAAAATGTGCCTTCTCTTCACTAGCTTCTCCTAAAACCTCTAGGTACTAAACCTCCCTGACCCACTAGATTAGAGATATTTTTTGGTCTCAAAGATACCCAGCACTTCAGGTGCAGTGGTTATGCCTGTAACCCCAGAACTTTGAGTAATTAAGGCAGAAAGATCACTTGAGGCCAGGAGTTAGAGACCAGTCTGGGCAATATAGAAAAACCCTATCTATTAAAAAAATAAAAAAAGTTTTTTAAATTCCAGATGAATATTTGTTTTTTAATACATTTATTGTTCAGCCAGATGTGGTGGCTCACACCTGAAATACCAGTACTTTGGGAGGCCAAAGTCAGAGGATCCCTGAGTTCAAGACCAGCCTCAGCTAGAATGAGAACCCATTTCTAAAAATAGCCAGGTGTTGTAGTGGGTGCACATAGTCCCAGCTACTTGGGAGGCTGAGGCTAGAGAATCGCTTGAGCCCAAGAGTTAGAGGTTGCCGTGAGATATAACATCAGGGCACTCTACTGAGGGCGACAAAGTGAGATTCTATCTAAAAAAAAAAAAAAAGTGTGTGTGTGTATATATATAATATTTAAAAAGTGTATATAAATATTATGTTAAAAATAATATGTTGAACAATAATATATATACTGTTCACTCAACATATTTTTTTAACATAGTATTTTTTAACATCTCCTATGTCAGGAATTGACTTCTTCCAGACAACAGGCATAGGCGGTATAAAAGACACAGACAAGTTCCTTGCTCTAAATTATTGTAAAGGTGGCCTATGGACAAAAATCAATGAACAAAAGAAAAAGATACTATCAGACAGCAATAAATACTATAAGGAAAAGAAACCCAGAACAATGCTATAGGAGTGTCCGGTGCTATGGGAGTGTGGGGAGATTAGGAAGGCTACTTTAAGTGGTTCAGATAAGTTGTTCTGAAAGATGACTTTTGAGCTAGGACCCCAGCAGCTTTCTCAGCCTAAGATTCTGTGCCAACAGCCACAGTAGAGTAGTCTGGAGTAGAGCTGTGGCTGTGCAGATGGAGAGAAGTGAATAAACATGTGATGTATTTTGGAAGCACAGCCAAAATGACTTAACAGGCTGGTTGTGAGATACCAAAGCAAGAGGGATGACTCCCAAGTCAATTTCAGTTAGTATGTTATAATGTTTTTTTATTCTATATCTATTTTTTCTTTCCTGAGGAGATAAGTATGGCCCTTTGTTACCTATATTTCTAGGTCTGCTTTAAAAAAAGTTTCTTAGTTAATATTTTAGGGTGATTTGTTTTGAGATCCACATTGTGAACTGTCTTAAGATGACAATTTAAGAACACACCCATAATAACAACAAATTAACTAAGTAAAATAAACCAACCAAAAACTACTAAATGAAATATTTGCTGGCTACACTTAAACATATTTACAAGCTAAACCAAAGCACATGTCTTTGTTAATACCATTTCTCATATCATCTTCTGCAAAAGGCTAAATCTAAAAAGTGAAACAAATGATTTGTTATGACTTAAAAAATAAAAATCAGACAATGGCTATTTCTAACTTTTTTTCTTCCCTATATTTTCAAAGTCACCGGTCAAACTGCTGAAGAAGAAAATAGTCAAGAATCTGGCACCCAGCAATCATAGTGATTTCAAGCTCTATATAGCTGACTCTCTAACACCTGGTCTGAGTTCCTTGACTTTTTCTCTTCTGATAGTTCAGTCTTCAGCCTACCTTAGCCCCACACTAACACCTAGTCCTTATCCTCACCAATAAGTGTGCTCTCCATAGCACTCAACATCCATGACCCTTGTCTGGTTAAAATTAACTCTTCCTACTCTTTACCAGCACCATGATACAGATGAAATTGAAGAAAAACACATGAACTGACCAGACATATTTAAAATTTATCATCACTAACAGCAAAGTGCTGCCTAATAATTCTACTGTATTTCAAATCCCAGTCTAGTCCTTCTCCTCTTTTTTCCCCTCAAGCCTTTAATATTGCCTACCCTTCACTCTCCGAACACCTTACCTTAATATTTCACTGAAAAGATATTTTAATGAAAACAATCAAAGTGACATGTAAGCTTCAACCATATCTACCATTCTACTTTCCTTCTGGCTCTTATGGATTAAGTGCCCAGACCCTCATCTAAGCCAATCCTGACTCTTGTGACCAGATCCTATCCCTGCTCATTTACACAAAAGCACTCCAGTAATTGTGCTCTTTCTTAGTGGATCAACACACAGACTGAAATACATCTCCCAGATTAAAAACATACAAACTTGCCTTGCACTTCACATCCTCACCAGACACTATCCTACTTCTTGACTCTCCTTTATAGCAAAACTCCTTCAAAGAACTGTCTACATTTGGTACCCCAATTCCTTTCCCTCTCATTCTCTCAAATCTTCCCTAATCTGGCTTTCATCCCCACTACTCACTCCACCCAAACTGATCTTGTCAGCAATGACCCACACGGTGCCAAATCCAACTGTCAATTTGCAGCCTTTTTTAAAAATTTTTTTTGAGACAGAACCTCAAGCTGTGGCCCTGGGTAGAGTGCCATAGCATCACAGCTCACAGCAACCTCCAACTCCTGAGCTGAAGCAAGTCTCTTGCCTCAGCCTCCCAAGTAGCTGGGACTACAGGTGCCCACCACAACGCCCGGCTATTTTTTGGGCATAGTTGTCATTGTTGTTTGGCAGGCCCAGGCTGGATTCGAACCTGCCAGCTCTGGTGTATGTGGCTGGCGCCTTAGCCGCGTGAGCTACAGGCACTGAGCCTGCAGTCCACATTTTACAGGACCTGTTAGAACCAATATCCGGCCATAAAACACTCTTCTCACGTGGATTTGAGGACTTTTCTTCTGGGCCCTTTCTCCCTTTGCTCTCTGCCTCATCTCATTCTTCTCTGCTGGTTCCTACTCATCTTCCTCATCTTTAAATGGCAAAGTGCTCCCAGGACTTAGTTCCTTGGACAGCTTCTCATTTTAAACTCATTCTCTTGGCAATTTCATACATGACTATCTTCTATCTCCAACCTGGACCTCTGGAACTACAGGTGCCCAATGCCATGCCTAGCCAATTCTTTTTTTTTTTTGGGGGGGGGGAGGGGTAGAGACGGGGATCTGATCAGAGCTGTTATTGTAGGAGGCCTGACAATTAAGTTCATGAACGGCCACTGTGCACTTATGTTGGCAGCACTGTACTAACAACTAGATAACCTTGTTATATCAGTGTCTCACAGCTGTGTTTGTGTTAATGTATGCCAGTGTCTTGCTCAGCAGCATTCACTATTTTTGTTGCGTATTTTTGTGTGTCATTCCATGACAGCTCTGATGATCATTCCAGAAAAAGAAGTTCCAAAACTGCTTTGAAGGGTGGATGAATGCTCTCTCATTTAATGTTAGGATGAGGTGATGACATTGATGCATAGCTTCCCAAGGGGAGTACTTCAAAGGTGACCATGTGATATTCAGCAATGAGGTATGTAGCACTTTTTCTAGCATGAGTTCACAAACTTAATTAACAAACCTTGTATAAACACTGACTGGCTAAAATTTAAAAGAATGACAATACCAAGTGTTGACAAGGACATGGAACAACTGGAAATCTCAAAAATTTCTGGTAGAGTACAAATTGATTTAACCACTTTAAAAAACTTTGTTAATATTTACTAAAACTAAATATACGTGTACCATAATAACTCAGCGTTTCATTCCTACCTATTTACCCAAAATGAGTATAGTTATGAGGAAAAGTCATGTTCATTTCAAAAAAATCTAAACAAAAATGGTCATAGCAGCCTCAAACGTCCATTATCAGGAGTTTACATAAATGAATTGTGGTATAATATTCACATAACTGAATACTACATGGTTTTATGTACCAAAGCATAAATCACTCTTACATGCATTATATTGAGAGAAATAAAAAAAGCCAGACATAAAGTAATGTATACTATACACTATCACTTACATGAAATTTAAGAATACATAAAACTAATTAACCCATGGGCATGGAATCAGAATGACTATTGAAGTTCAATTAGAAGAGAAATCAGAGAACATTCTGGAGTGAGAAAAATGTGCTATATTCTTGAATTGGATAGTAGTTACACAGGTATACACAGATGTAGAAAATTTGTTGGGCTATATATTTAATATTTTCTCCCTTTCAGTTATATATAAAAAGTTATCTTTAAAAAATTAACACATATGCTTGATTTAAACAGGTAATTACAAATATTTGATGCCAAAAATTAAAAAGTCTCTACAAACTTGGAAAAGACTGCTTTTTCTATAGTCATAGTAACAAGTAGCCTCCAAAATGCAAGGCAATTGATCACAGTCAAGTCCTTCACTCCAGGTAGTCAGCCAATCAGGACAGAACAGACTCGCTCATGTCTCTGAGTGCTAGCAGACCAATCATGGTTTATGCTTCTACGGAGAATCCACTATGGCCTCTGAAAGTGTGCCAATCCCCAAATTCCACACTTCTTCAAAATCCTATATAAAAAATTAGCCTATTCTCCTTAGAGAAGTGTGGCTGGCCAGCATAGCTCTCCCTCACTATAGGCAGTATTAAATTCAGCTTTGCCCTTTTTGCTTCAGATATTGACTGGTAGTGTCATCATCCTTTCATGCTAGAGAAAACTTTTAGTGATAACATATGTTTATTTTTAAGTAAAAATATTTCAATGTTGATACATACTAGATAATAATAGCTTGGATTAAAATATTCCCTGTAGATAAATATCCTTATAATCTTTTGAACTGGATATGGTTCACTACCCAGTAATTTTATAAGTATCTGCTTCAATTTACTTTGGTTTTAAAAATTCAAATCAACATTTCTTTTTTGTTTGGACCAGGCTTCAGAATTAATCTGGAAAAAATGTTGAAATAAGTTATTTCTGTCTGAAGATTTTTTTTTTTATCTAAATGCTCTCTCATTTAATGTTAGGCTGAGTGCCATCTCTGCTGGTTGGAAGAACATTCTCTTTAAATGAGAACGCCAAACTAAAGAAAGTTATCTATGTATTCTTGGGATTGTTAAAGTACAGGCTGCGCATGAATATCTGTCATGATAGTGTGTGGCATATTTCTCAGTTCCAAGGGAGTTTTAAGACTCTCATAAGGGGGTGGCACCTGTGGCTCAGTGAATAGGGTGCCAGGTTTGAACCCAGCCCCGGCCACTGCAACAAAAAATTGCCGGGCGTTGTGGCGGGCACCTGAAGTCCCAGCTACTCAGGAGGCTGAGGCAAGAGAATCGCCTAAGCTTAAGAGCTGGAGGGTGCTGTGAGCTGTGCGCCAAGGCACTCTACTGAGGGCGACAAAGTGAGACTCTGTCTCAAAAAAAAAAAGACTGTCATGAGGTCATTTCCTTTTTATAAACTTATAATTCTAAATAACACTATTTATAACCAAAAAAGGTACTAAATGTCTGTTTTAGCCTATGCTGCTATAACAAAATACCATAAATTGGAAAGCTTATAAACAACAGAAATTTATTTCTCACAGTTCTAGAGGCTGGAAAGTCCAAGATGAAGACACCAGCAGATTCAGTGGCTCGTGATTCTAATTCATAGGTTGAAACCTTCTAGCTAGCTGTGTGCTCACAGGTAGAAGAGGCAAGGCAGCTCTTTAGGGCCTCTTTTATAAAAGGTATTAATCCCACCTACAAAGGGCTCCACCCTCAAGACCTACTCACCATCACATGGGAGATTAAGACTTCAACATACGAATTTTGGGAGAACACAAACATTCAGACCATATCAGTATCCACCATGTCCAAACACTATGCTCACAATATTTACCTTCTAAAAAATGAAACCCATTTTATTTCAGTTGTATATAATATATATTACTGCTATATAGTAAATAAGACTTAGTTTTTGGACGGGGTCTTGTTCTTTTGCCAGGCTTAGAGTGTAGTGGTGTAATCACAGCTCTCTGCAATGTCAGACTCCTGGGTTCAAGTGACCCTCCTGACTCAACCTCCCAAGTAGCTGGAACTATTGGTGCCCAACCTCACTCCTAGTCAATTTTTGTATTTTTTTGTAGAGACTCGGGTCTCACTATGTTGTTCAGGCTGTTCTTGAATTCCTGGCCTCAAGTAGTCCTCCCACTTTAGCCTCCCAAAGTGCTAGCATTATAGGAATGAGCCACTGGGCCCAGCCATAAATTAGACATTTTTATAAGTAAGTGCTTTGGATAGATACTAAATTTATCCATCCATTCAGTTTACTGACTCTTCTAAACAAACAAACAAACAAAAACCTAAAAGACAGTACTTTAATGATTTTTGTGACATTCTTGGGATGCTCTAGTTGACCGCAGCTGTAAGCATTATCTGTGAGATGGCTGCTTTGCACACACACATTTGAGAAAATGGTGGCTGATTAAAAGTTTCCATGGAAACTAATCAACCAAGAATAAGATCAGCTAAGACACCTTTCCTGCCACTGCTGATACCATCTTGCTTTTTTTTTTTGAGACAGAGACTCAAGTTGTCACCCTGTGTAGAATGCTGGGGCATCCTAGCTCACGGGTCAAGCGATCCTCTTGCCTCAGTTTTCCTATTTTTAGTAGAGATGAGGTTCTCACTTTTTGCTCAGGCTGGTTTCAAATTTATGAGCTCAAGCAATCCACCCGCCTCAGCCTCCCAGAGTGCTAGGATTATAGGTGTGGCCCCATCTTGCATTTTTAATAATTAGATCTATAGATCCCAAAAGCATAAGGAAAGAAAATAAAGTCTGAAGTCAGCTCAGAAAAACTTGTTGGGGCCAGAACACAGAAGGGATGTAATTAGAAGCAGGTTACTGAGGGCAACCTTAAAAGTAGAAAGCAGCCAGATCAGTTCTCTGATTACTACAAGAAAATACTTGAGAGGTTACTCATCCCACTTCAAAAAATGATCTTTCACCAAGACCCTACTGCAAGACTTTTGTGGCTCCCATGTGGGTACCCCACTTCCTTTTCTGCCTAAAAGCAGTAAACTAGCTCCAAGTTCTATCCCACCTCCTCCTTTTCTTCTTGGTGGGATTGCAGCACCAGAGATACGAGGCAAGGTCAGACAGGAACCCACTATGTGCATACCAAAGATGGATGCCAGAACAGCCACACCCTGAGCACACCCAGTTTTCTCAGTACCACATACCTCAGTCTTTATTTTTTATTTTATTGTTTTATTTTTGGTTTATTTGTTTAATAGACTGGGCAGACTAGAAAAAGCGGAAGCTTTTCTAAAAGTTGCAAACTCAAAACATCTTAAAAAAGAAATGACATCATATGAACAAGGCTCTCGGGATAATAAGGTTACCGGAACTCTTTATCTCTGCTGGTTAACCTAAAAGAGTTTTCTACCAGCCACACAGTAGACACAACCAAAAGTAATATGAGGTGGTTTACAGGGAAAGATTATCAGTGCTCAGCTATCATTCAAAATGCTAAATCCATTCCAAGTTTATAATGGAGAGATTAATCTGAGGATTTTCTCTCTCTCCCCCAACCCCCAAAGGGAAGTATTGCCATGACTCATTCTTCCTCTTGCAAGAGTTTTCTTAATCAAGTTAGTAAGCAATGAAGTACATAAAAAATGAACTAGACCAGAAATCATGCTGAGAGCAAAGTGAATTTTATGCAGCAAACAAAGGTATTATCTTTCCTCAGTTTCACTCCTTCTGAATTTCCTGGGCTTCGAGCTAAATAAAATATTTGCTTCATTTTAGATCCTCCGAATTCTGAAACACTCTCCTTTGTTAATTAACTTTACCAATTTCCCCATCTTCAAGCAAAATAACACACACATACACATTTATTAAATGCCTATCACAGTTAATGTACTTCCCTAGGGGGAAGAAGGTGCTGGACTAGAGGGTAGGATGTACAGTGAGGAAAGCAACCATGGGAATGAAAGGAAAAGAATTTGAGAAAATTACATAGAACAGATTATTGTTCTCCCTCCCCCTTTTGTAAATGTTTCTCAAACTAGAATTTATTTATTTATGTATTTTTTATTGTTAAATCATAGTTGTGTATATTAGTGCAATCAGGGGTACGATGTGCTGGTTTCATATACAATCTGAAATATTCTCATCCAACTGTTCAATGCAGCCTTCATAGCATTTTCTTAGTTACTGTATGTAGACATTTGTATTCTGCCTTTAGTAAGTCAAACTAGAATTTAAGAGACCACAAGAACAAACGATATGGCACAAAGAGGAGACAGAGACCATAATACTCCAATTGCAGACTTAATGTTAAAGGCAGGCACAAAACAATACTTTTGAATCTTCTTTAGATACACCATCTCTAAATTTATAAAAATGGTAAGCTGCACAGTTGGGCATACAACTAAAGGAAATCTAGTCTTTCCTAGGCTTTGTCCATCATAAGAGTGGTGGACTGAAGAGGAGCCATCACTGGAATGTCTCTGCCCTTTTTTCTCTGTTCCCTTTTTACATCCATAGACATGCAGAACCCCACCCTCCAGCAATACTATGCATTGACAATTGTGCCACAATAAATAAAGATTCAGAAGTACATCACTGTTCACCTGAAAATGTGTTTACATAGAAAAATATTCCCCCAAATGAAGCAACTGTGCTAGGAGAAATCAATTCTCAACGCAATGTGCCTGGATGAATGCAGGCATGAGTATTGCTGCCACACTTGCTGATCAGCTTATTAACACTTAAGAAGGCATCAAAAGATTTTGTATGAAAATGGTCCCAGTATTCTAGAGACTTTAAAAAGGAAGGTTTTGGTAAAACACGGGGGAAAGTGTTCTAAGAGATTACCAGAACTAATTTATATCACCAAAATTTATATCACTAGCATATAAGATGTGGAAAATGTCAGGATTAAAATTTTTAATTGATACATAATAATTGCATATATTTATGGGGTACATGTCATATTTTGATACATGTAGATAATGTGTAATGATAAAATCAGAGTAATTAGAATAGAAAGGACATTTTTAACATGATGATTTCCCAAATCAATGATAATAAAATAAATACTCTAAACGCACAAAACACAGCTACTCTTGCTGTTTGTGTTGCTTCACTGAAAAATTATGCATGATCTGGCCAAAATGTCCAGTAGTACAGTAGATAAAGATCTGGAAAGTTTTTTTTAAATTCCCCTACGCTAATTCTACTAGTGTTTTAATCCTTCCAGACCAGATTTTGTTTTTAAACAATTTCTCTTCTGTCTAAAAAAAAAAATTCTTTTTTTTTTTTTTTTTTTTCATTTTGAGGGGTAACACGGGCCTGGCTGAATCATAATGGAGATAAGACAGTAGTACATTTTAAAAATGTTAAAAATTGAAAAATCTTTAGTCTTAAAAATAGATGCTAAAAAGTTTTCAATTTGAGCTAAACTACATAACTCAAGCTCTTTGTCTTTGCTAGGTAAGAACCCTCTCTACCTCTGACTGCTTGATGAATACTCCAGAGTTTTTCTCCAAGATCTGTAGTAAACTGTGATAAACTTAAAACTCCCAGTAGAATTAAACTATCAAAAACAAACAAAACACAGAGGGAATCAGAATTCTTTAGGAGAAAAAGTCTAGCACTTAGTCAGCTCCCAGCATTGAACTGAGGATCAGCAGATCTATAGGCTTAAGGGCTCTGTGACTTTGAACAAAAGTCAATTGTTTCTCAGTTTCCTAGACTAGATAAAGAGAAGTCAAAATACATCACTGGTTCTGACAATCAACTCCTCTATGTCCATGACAAAGACAAATCAAATAGCCTTTTCCCCACTGAGCACAGATTCTACCTACCTCAATCTCTAGGCAGCCACTACTTGTAGATGAGAACTGGCAATGGGATGAAACCTGTTCATTTTATCCCTGGCTTTCTTCTAGCTCCAATCTATGATTTTAAGAAAATATCACTTGGGAAAAAATACTTGCCCTCATCACTGCCAAGATGAATTATGCATAACTAGAAAGGAAAAATATGGCAGCTGAATCATGCTAGATAAGCATGTACACGCACACCAAAACTGAAATACTTTAGGAACGTAACTTGAAAAACCAGAACAAGATAGATTAAAAAAATAAAAACAGTACATAATGAGTCAAATGTGGACCAATGTAGTTAAGTACTAAAGAAAAAGAAAAGTTAAAGTAGTATGCCCATATTAATAAATGCTTTCTTGAAAGTTGACCAAATAATAAAGCAAATTTATAAGTTCATTTCCTACAGTCACATTGATTTCCACAGTAAAATTAGAAATGTTACTATGAAAACATGAATTCTCAATATATCACAAATTATAGGAATGAATGCAAGAAGTCTTAATCACAAAATTTAATAAATACAACTTTTATTAATATAGTAAAAATATCAAAGTAACACATTCATTTCTGCCTTTATCTTTTTTTTTTTTTTTTTTTTAACAGAGTCTCACTTTGTAGTCCCTGGCAGACATCATAGCTCATAGCAACCTCAAACTCTTGGGGCTCAAGTGATCCCCTTGCCTCAGCCTCCCGAGTAGCTGTGACTATAGGTGCTTTCCACAACGCTGGCTTTTTTTAGAGACCGGGGTCTCGCTTTAGCTCAGGCTGGTCTCAATCACATGAGCTCAGGCCATCTGCTTGCCTTGGCCTCCCAACTGCCTTTATATTTATTATATTTTCTCTTATTAAAAAAAATTAGAAGTATCTAATTATTCTTCATTACTTACTTTTTTCATTTTGTTAATCTGTTTTGTGCTGGTTTTTCAAGTTACTGTCTCTTTTTTATCTTAATTTTATAGCCAACATTCTTGAGAGGAAGATAGTACTCAAAAATTCCAGGAAAAGACTTTAGAATATGAAAAATAGGTTAGGAAAATGGATTTGTAATTTAGGAAAGAAACCTTTGGTAAATATATCTCAAAGTCTTTAATTTCAGAAGGTGATATTCTAAGGAGTTTTAGAGGGGTTGCCTTACCCTATTATTCATGTCCATTCCTCAAATTTGGCCCACTTTTCTCTAGGACCTCAAAAAACTCTAATGATTAACAAAAGACCCTTAAGGTCCTTCCAAATCTAAACAATCAACTTTATTTCCTTATGTTTTTAAGTAATTAATGTTTCTTTTGGCTCGCATAGCACAGTGGTTATGGCACTGGCCACATGCACCAAGGCTGGTGAGTTCAAACACGGCCTGGACCTGCTAAACAACAATGACAACTGCAACAAAAAAATAGCTGGGTGTTGTGGCAGGCACCTGTAGTCCCAGCTACTTGGGAGGCTGAGGCAAGAGAATCTTAAGCCCAAGAGTTAGAGGTTGCTGTGAGATGTAACTCCACAGTATTCAACCAGGGGTGACATAGTGAGACTGTCTCAAAAAAGAAAAAAAAAATGTTTCTTTTATGGTCAAATACTATATCCATTCCCCTGAGCTTAAAGAACATCAACTTGTAAAAATGTAGTCAGTGCTTCAGAATAACTATGGAAGGATCTATAAAAACCAGAGATAAACTGGATAGCTGAAGATACAGAACATGTTCACCCAGTATTTGCTATACATTCAATGGCACTATGTATATATTTTTATTTTTGAGACAGACTCTTGATCTGCTGCCTGAGATAGAGTGCAGTGTTGTCATCACAGCTCACTCTACCCTCAAACTCCTAGCCTTAAGCAATCTTCTCATCTCAGCCTCAGCAGTAGCTGGGACTACAGGCACGTACCATCACACCCAGCTAATTTTTTAAATTTTTTTGTAGAGATGAGGTCTTGCTTTATTGCCCAGGCAGGTCTCAGACCCCTGGCCTCAAGGTATCCTCCTGCCTCAGCCTCGCAAAGTGCTAGGATTATAGGCAAGCCACCACGCCTAGACTTAAATTTTATTTTTAATTTGAAGGAAAATTCAATCAGTTGTGTTTTGAAGCTGTGTATGAAAAAAACAACAAATATTGTCTCTGACTTTTGAATGACATACGACATTCAGGTAAATAGCAAAATATGCTTTGGTAGAAAAATCAAAACAATAAGAAGCACTAACCATCAAATAATTCTATTTAAAGAACTGCAGAACAGCTGAGCATGGTGGCTCATGCCTGTAATCCCAACACTGTAGGGGGCTGAGGAGGGAGAATTGCTTGAGCTCAGGAGTTCCAGACTTGCCTGAGGGAGAGACCCCCAATTCATGGAAAAAATGGAAAAACCCAGCCAGGCACAAGCAGGGAGCACCTGTAATCCCAGTGGCTTTCAGAGGCTGAGGCAGCAGGATGCCCACAGCCCAAGTCTGAGGTTGCAGTGAGCTATGACGCCATTGCATTCTGCTCAGGGGCATAGGGTGGGACTCTGTCTCAACAACAACAAAAAGCAAAGAAATAAAAATAAAAAAATAAGCAACAAAATTTAAAAAAAAACAAAAAACAAAAAACTGCAGAACATTTATTTTTTTTAAACTAAGAATCTATGAAACCAATACCAAAACTTACTTCAAGAGATATATAATTATGGGGTGGTGCCTGTGGCTCAAAGAAGTAGGGTGCCGGCCCCATATGCCGGAGGTGGCGGGTTCAAACCCAGCCCCAGCCAAAAACTGCAAAAAAAAAAAAAAGAGAGAGAGATATAATTATATATTCTTCCAAGTTTTACAGCTTAGGACCAAAGGCCCTATTTAATTGAAATTTTTAAATTGGGATTGAGGCCAGTGTGGGGGTATTTTTTCTCAAGATCTCCCCTTAAAGAAACATAAAGAGAAACAATTTTTTCAGAGTTCTGTGCAGACTTCAAAGCCCTACATCTCTGGGCCCAGCCCCTCCCCAGGATCTAGAGAGATTTCTGGAACCTTACATAGAGAAAAAATAAAAAAACACTGCTTTATCAAGCTCTTTCTCCTAAGCCCTAGGCAAGCAAACTCCTCACCTGTCTGATTCTAGGCTCCTGTTTTCCTGCTCTAATACATCTTGCGTATAGCTACCTAAAATACTGCTCTTAACATTTCACTCCCTTACTTAGAAATTTTTATTAGGTGTTTGCATTTTGACAGATCCTGGGTGATTTTGCTAAAACTCCTCCTTACTACTTGCACTCAATATCCCCTTCTCTAATTAGACTGGCTTCCTCAGTGCCTCACAAATCCCCAGTTCACCTCCACCCCTCTGCCTCATTTGTTTCCCACAACGATGTACACGTCAACAACCCTCCCTACCTCATTCCCAAATCTCACCTCTCTATCCTACCCAAACTCTGCACAATTCAGACGAGGACCAGTCAGTCATTCTCTCCAGCCTTTCCCAGTCTCCTTTTCCCCTGAAGGTCAACCATGCACAGGGTCTGCCAGCCCCATTACTGCCATTGATTCATGTGTCTGGTACAAGTGCATGCTCCTCAATGGACCATGCCTCCCTCCCACATAGTGAAGGCACTTCACACATACTTTCAGAGCCATACAAACGTTGGGCAATTAAGTCTGCAAATTCATCCCAGAAAAAGTGTTGCATACCTCACTGCTGAATAACACTACAGTCACCTTCAAAGTACTCCCCTTGGAAGCTGTGCACCAACCCCACCGCCTAGTCCACCCTTCAAAGAAATTTTGGAACTCTTTTTCTGGAGTGGCCATCAGAGCTGCTATTGTACAAGGCCTGACAATTAAATTCGTGAACTCACCCTAGAAAAAGTGGTATATGCCTCACTGCTCAATATCGCTATGGCCACCTTCAAAGTACTCCCTTTGGCCATGTGGTGACCGTACAACAATATTTCTGATGGCCATTCCAGAACAAAAGTTACAAAATTCCTTTGAATGGATTAAGTACAGGCTTCGGTGCGTAGCTTCCCCAGGGGAATACTTCAAAGAAAGGTGACTATAGTGATTTTCAGCAATGAGGTATGTATACTTTTTCTAGAATGAGTTCATGAACTTAATTGCCTATCTTTATAGCACACTTGTGGCTTTTAGGGACACTACTTTAATCAATTTCAGAAGCTTGGAGACATATCAAGCTTTGTTACCACAATTCAATTAATTTTCAAATTAACAAGGAGACACAGTCTATAATTTGCACATCGTATCTTGATGCCTCATGGTGGTGGGTAGGGATATAGTACTAGTCAAAGAGATTTAGTAACCACGGAAGTCAGGATATAATTCTTATCAGGTAGAATAAAAGGATAAACTGAGTACCTGAGAAAATAAGCAAGCTCCCTCAGTCAACAGCAGGGCAAAAAGGAGCCAGTTCTTCAAGAAAATATCACTGTTCCACCATCTTAAAGCTGGATCCCAACTACAGAAAATCTCTTTGCTTAACGAGGTACTATGATATCCAGAATAAACAGATGAAATAAAGCCACCAGACAGAGGGCACTTGTAAGTAACCACATGAAAGCTGGACAAGCACCATAAATGATTTGGGAATACACAGGGAAAAGAACAAGATGACTATCACCTTACAGGACAAAGACAGCAATGAGCAATGTTTGGTAGGCAAAGTAATTTGGTATGAATAAATTTTTACACTTGGCCAAGTGTGGCTCATGACTATAATGCTAGCACGCTGGGCGGCCAAGGCAAGAGGATCATTTGAGGTCAGGAGTTCAAGACCAGCATGAGCAAGAGCAAGACCCTTGCTTCTAACTAAATACAGAAAAAATTAGCCAGGACTGGTGGCATCTGACTGTAGTCCCACCTACTTGGGAGGCTGAGGCAAGAGGATCACTTAAGCCCAGGAATTTGAAGTAGTGAGCTATGATGATACCACTGCACTCTAGCTGGGATGACAGAGTAAGATTCTGTCTCAAAAAAAAAAAAAAAAAATCCAATAATAATCCAAACAAAGAAAAAAATTATACACTTAAAATGAATTAGTATTGACATAAATTATACTTAGATAAAATTGTCTTTTTAAAGTAACCTGGTGACTTATACAAGAATATTCACACGTGGACAAGCATCCAGTCCAGTAAGGCAGGGGTATTCGCGAGTTTTTATTGGAGGTTTCAAGACAGAAGGCACAAAACTGGCACAGGAGTGAAAATGTCTCATGATACTAAGATAGGAGAGTTCACAATAAATGATGAAAACTACTAAGATATAGCCTTTGAAAAATACAATATACATAAAACTAAAAACCAAACCATGTAAAACCACTGAAATAGTAAGAACCATAACATTCAGCTAGTGAGGATAGTTCCTGGGAAAGAAGAAATGGCAGGTAGTTGAGGAAGACAGCAAAACAAAATAATACTTAAGACTGGTGATAGGTGAAGAAAGCAGAACTAATGAAAGAAGGGAAGTCTTAGAACTATCATTGCTATTGGCCAAGAAGCTTGGTTCACTGTTTCCAGGGTAGGTCTGCTCTGGCATAGGTTCTTTAGAAAGAGGCTAAAGGTCAGACAGACATGGGTGGCTCACGGCTGTAAATCTAGCACTCTGGGAGGACAAGGCTGGTGGATCACCAGAGCTCAGGAGTTCGAGACCAGCCTGAGTTAAAGCAAGACCCCATCTCTAAAAACAGGCAGGAGTTGTGGCAGGCGCCTTTAGTCCCAGCTACTCTGGAGGCTAAGGCAAGAGGATCACTTGAGCCCAAGAGTTTGAGGTTGTGACACCAGGGAACTCTACCCAGGGCAACAAAGTAAGACTGAGTCTTCAAAAAAAAAAGGGGCTAAAGGACATATTTCCTTTAGTCACCACTTTGCCCACACTTCTATCAACATTTATCTCATCACATTACAATCAGTTGTATAAATACCTATCTTCAGTATAGATGGTATTTTTGAGGGCAGGACTTATTTTTTTTTTTACTTTACTAGCCCTTAACTAGTGTCTACAACATGGTAGACACTAAATTAACGTATAATAGGGCTTAGCACCCATAGCACAGTGGTTACGGCACCAGCCACATACGTCAAAGGTGGCCAATTAAAACCCAGGCCGGTACAGCTAACCAACAATGACAACTGCAACAAAAAGTGGCCGGGCATTGTGGCGGGTGCCTGTTGTCCCAGCTACTTGGGAGGCTGAGGCAAGAGAATCGCTTGAGTCCAGGAGTCTGAGGTTGCTGTGAGCAGTGACGCCACGGCACCCTACCAAGGGTGACATGGTGAGATTCTGTCTCAGAAAAAAAAAAAGAAATTAAATAAATAAAAATAAATTAATGTATAACAAATTGTAATAATAAAGGGGGACCAGTAAACCTTGAGATCAATCGTGGGAGTTCTTGGTTACATCATAAACTAACTGGGCTGGGGGACAGAGTCAGTAAAGTTGCAGAGTATTATATCACTCTTGCGTTTGATCACCAATATTCTATTTCTCTATTCTTTCTGAACTGGGAAATAAATCTCAAAAAAGTTATGTTTAAAAAGTAGGTAATTTGGGGTGGTACCTGTGGCTCAAAGGAGTAGGGTGCTGGCCCCATATGCCGGAGGTGGCAGGTTCAAGCCCAGCCCCGGCCAAAAACTGCAAAAAAAAAAAAAAAAAAAAAAAAAAAAGGTAGATAATTTGCTATAAAATTAGAAAATTTCCAAATGATGACAAAATAAATTTCAGTAATTTATTTCATACACAGTCCATCCTGTTATTAAGAATAATGCTCTGAGTAGCCTATTAAGCCTAAAAGTTAATCCTAACAGTAAAATGGTCAGGCAGTCATAGCAATAAACAGACACTAAATAAGAAAACACACACTTTTCAGCTGTCAAACTGCTAGGTGCGGTGTAGATATAAAAGATGAGCCCTGCTCACCTTCCTGATTTCTGGCAGCACAGTAAGTATGTTTTGGGTGACCAACCACAAACCTCTTTTTGTGGGCCCACACTTACCCCAGAAGGACACAGCCAAAGAAACCACATAGCAAAGCCCCATCTCCCACAGCTATTTGGTACAGGGGTCACTGCACCTAACCCAGACAGGATAGATCAAATCCAATTCTTCTCTAGGAATCTGCAAAGCTGGGAGACAAAACCTAAGTGGTTTTGAAAGATAAAGTATTATCAAGTCTGGAAGCAATACCATAGCAAGCCAAAGTCATATTTAAGCTGAAAAGCTAGGTGGAAAGCAGAGAGAGCCAGACTATAGGGGAGGGCAAGGCTAGGGCTAGAGGGAGGAACCTGACTCAGGCACATGATTCAAGAGGGCACAAAAAAACTCAGTAATTAAGATAAATGATACGTAAGGCACACTATTTTTTTTTTTTTTAGAGACAGAGTCTTACTTTATCACCTTCAGTAGAGTGCTGGGGCATCATAGCTCACAGCAACCTTCAAATCCTGGGCTTAAGCGATTTTCTTGCCTCAGCCTCCAGCCACAACGCCCAGCTTTTTTTTTGTGGCAGTTTGGGAGGGGCCGGATTCGAACCCACCACCCTCGGTATATGGGGCCGGCGCCCTACCCACTGAGCCATAGGCCCTGCCCAAGGCACATTATTTTTAAAAACCAAAATTAATGTCCTGGAATGGAGCAAAGGCACAGAAAGAAGCCAAAGAGAGGCCATGCGAGCTACAGAGGGAGGCTTACTCTGGGTTTCAGTCGTAGTTCATTTCAGGGAGCTCAGTGCCCTTACAATAGTAACACACAATAATTTTCAGTCTGCCTCCACACTATCTAGCAAGCTAGCTTAAGTGAGTATGCATTCCCTGAGACCTAAGAACCTGACTAATACACACTCTATTTGGGAAAATGAGTGGGAAATGAGTGGGAAAAAGCTGTGTTTTCTGTTTTGTATTTTTTTTTTTTTTTTTAATCAAGGCAATACATAATTAACTGCAAAAAAGAGCAGTGGCAATTAGTGCTACAGAAGTCCAGAGATCGCTGTGGGTGGTCAGGGAAGGACAGAATTTAACATAGAGGGGGAGGAGAAGTATATACAAAGCAAAGAGATCAAAGCACAGGCTGCAAGCGGGTTGGGAGGGGAGCCAGGTAGGGGAAGACAAGTAAAGGGAAAGGAGTGATCTGCAAACACTCGTGTTACGGCCATGAGGTTAAGTCACCTTGCCCTTTTGCATCCCGCCGTTACATCACTGTTCACTACACTGGAACTATCCTTCTGCACTCTTTCCCATGTCAAAGACTTTCACATATTTCAGAGACAAGTTCAAATAACGTATCTTTAAGTGACTTCCCTGGCTTCCTACTCAAAGGAGATACAGGCCAGAACTATGGTTTTGGCAGTGAGAAGACAAAGGGATAAAAGAATGTATGGTTTTTTTTGAGGCAGGAAGGAAAGCTAAGGGGCTGAATGGAGTGACAAGAGCTCTTCTCCAGTAGAGTGTGAACTATATCACTTGGAATGTTGGCAGGTGTCTAAGGACAGTAGGAAGTGAGATCATTTGACAAGGAATAATAATGGGGGCTCAAGAAAAGTGCATAGGAAAGGCAGGTAGAGAAGGAGGACGAGCTGACAACAAAAGGGCCCACTTGCACCAATGGCCTTGCAGATGAGGGTGAAATTTGTGCAAATCATTTTGTCACAGTTCATTTCTCCATATGGTTCTGATTTTTCTCCAAGAAACTATAGATCTTAGGGACAACAGCAGAAAAACAATAGGGGGGAGGGGCTGAGCTCTGAAAGAATCAACTTATTGATATTTCTCAATCAAATTAGGACTCTCCCTCCTCCCCTCAGCAGGTCTAGCCAGCTATTGGGCATATCAAAGAGGAAAACAAACAAAAAAGGTTCTTTAAGAATACTAACTTGGATTAGTAATAGTCTGCCATGAATGAAAATAAATCTTGGGCTCGTATCAAACTTTGCCATGCCTATCTCAGCATAAGGGCTGCCTGAATATGAACCAGACTTATAATAATATATACATCTGAGGGGCCTCCTTCCCCTCTACTCGTATGCATATCAAGGGACTATTCCTTAACAACTCCTCATTAAAGCAATAAAACCACACCCAGGAAACCACAATATTTTATCAATCATAATCTTCCATATGGAATTCTCTACTGTATCATTATTATTAATAATATCCTGTTCAAAGGAATTGTTGTGTAATAGGTTAAAGAACTGTAGCAATCTTACCGACAAGTCTGTATACATACCAAGTAATACATACACATCAGACTAACGATACTAGTTAAAAAAAACTAAGGTTCTAGGAAATAGTTCTAAACATCAAGAGAATACACCTTATTTAAATAACTTCAACTTGCCACCACACTCATTCACTCGTCCACTCAGCCCTCATCTTCTCATCCATTTTCTCCCACATACTTCAGGAATTGTGTTCACTTGTGTGTACTTACGCTGATAGTAATGCTTAGATATGCCTAGGTATGAAGATGTTTGTTTGTAGAGGCTTATCACTGCCTATCAGTTACCTTAGTTTGTAAGTTTGTCTTAGTTGTGTTTGCGTGGGTGTAGGTGTTTAAATATCGGAGGGAGAACATATCTTGACAGGTCAAATAGGGTGCACATCTGTGAAGGAACCATGCCTGTATTTCAGTGGTTCTTGAAACGAACTATTAAGAGTAGTACCAGGTTGAATGAAGCCAGTATTAAATATCATACATTATTTAAATCCATTTTATTTATGAAATGACCAGAATAGGCAAATCCATAGAGACAGTAGATTAGTGATTGCCAATAGCTGGGGGCGAAGTGAGAGGGCTTGGGAGGAAGTGGGTAGTGATGCTAACGAGTAAGAGCTTTTTTTTATGGTGTGATGAAAAATGTTCTAGAATGGTGGTAATGATTGTACAACAATGTGAATATACAAAATCCAATGAATTATACACTTTTTTTTTAATTTTTTTTTTTTTTGAGACAGAGTCTGACAACGTCCCCCTCCGTAGAGTGCCATAACATCACAGCTCACAGCAACCTTCAACTCTTGGGTTTCAGCGATTCTCTTGACTCAGCCTCCCAAGTAGCTGGGACTATAGGCGCCCGCCACCACACCTGGCTATTTTTTATTTGTTGCAGTTGTCATTGTTGTTTTAGCTGGCCTAGGCTGGGTTCGAACCTGCCAGCCTCGGTATATGTGGCTGGCGCTGTAACCAATGTGCTACTGGAACTGAGGCGAATTATACACTTTAAATGGGTGAACTTAGGATATGTGAATTTTATTTCAATAAAGCTATACATTGAAGACAGGGAGAGAGAGAATGAATAAGAAAATCAAAATTGTTTCTGCTTCTATCTTAGTTAAGTTTCAGGATTCAAGATTCCCCACAGATAAGTCCACTTGTCACCTTTTCTCCATCTTTAGTGTTGTTTGTTTTTACTAATAAGCGTGATCCACATAAGGCAGACACCATCCACTAATCTTAGAACACAAATAACACAGACACTATGATTACAATCATATAAAATATGCAGATGAATAAGGCCTGGAGGGAATGAGGAAAAATGAAAATATTTATATTAGAGTAATTAGGCTTGGGACATTCTTTTAAAAATAATGTTTTGTTTTTTGTTTTTTTTTTTTGGTCTTATCAGTAAATAACACTAGAAGAAAAAATAACCAATCTGTTTCCTTAAAAATTGTCCTAAGGGATATTCAAGAATTGTGTGTCACCAAGGATTGGAATGGACAATAGGGTACAGAGACGGCAATGAAAAACCATGGGCTATATATATTTCCATCTATGTTGACCAAGCCAGTAAGCCAAAAAATATTAATATTTTAGTATTAATTGCTCTATTAGAGTCCTAAGAGATCACTCTGGGCTTGAATCTCCTTCCTCCTCCCTAGCATCTGCCAGAACCTGGCTTATAGGCAAGGTTCAACTGGAGGCTAGAGACAAATGAGGTCGTCTCCATTAACTCAAGCCCCAGAAAAGCCATTTAAAATTCAAATTCATAATTAGCATTTTTCCATCAAGAAATACATAGTAACTAGTTCTGAACCTATCTCAGTCTAGCCCCAATCTGGAAGGGGTGCATTAAAGGGTTTATTTTTTTATTTATTTTTATTTTTATTTTTTATGATTCAGGGCCTGTTTTTAAGACACTAAACAATAAAGTACAATAAAAATACAAAGTATTAATAGCTCAGTTGATTTTCTTCTTCTTCTTCTTTTTTTAAAAAATTTATTTATTTATTTTGCAGTTTTTGGCCAGGGCTGGGTTTGAACCCGCCACCTCCGGCGTATGGGGCCGGCACCCTACCCCTTTGAGCCACAGGTGCCGCCCCAGCTCAGTTGATTTTCAACTAAGATGCTAAGACAATCTAATGGAGAAAGGTAGGGTTTTTTGTTTGTTTGTTTTAACCTAAGTTGCTAGAACAACTGGAGATCTAAGTAGGGGGAAAAATGGACCTAAGCCTCTGAAACACACAAATTAATTTGAGACAGATTAGAGGGATGATAAGAAAAATTTAGAACAAAAAAGCTTCTAGGAGGAAACAGACTATCTTTGCATCTCTGGGTGGAAGTAAAAATTTCTTGGTCGGGACACAAAAAAACACTAATCATAAAATTTTAAAATTGATAAAATGGAAGCACATCTTTATAAAAAGTAAGCACATCTGCTCATTACAACATCATTGAGAAAATAAGACAAGCAACAGATTGGATAAAATAAAAATTGCCAATACATACATCTAACAAAAGGTATGTATCCTGAATATATAAAGAACTATAAACAATAAAAAGATGAATAACCCAATGAAAGAACAAGCGAAAGACATGAACAAATACTTCACAGAAGAAGATATTGTATGGCCAATTAACATATGATAAAGCATTCAACATCCTCAATCATCAGGAAAATGCAAAATAAAACCATAATGAGGTACCTCATTATATCCTCTAGCATGACTAAAATCTTTTTTTTATTTTTTATTTCTATTTTTATTAAATCATAGTTGTGTACATTAATGCAATCATGGGGCACCATAAAATATTATCATCAAACTGGTTAACATAGCCTTCATGGCATTTTCTTAGTTATTGTGTTAAGACATTTATATTCTACATTTAGTAAGGTTCACATGTACCCTCGTAAGATGTACCATAGGTGTGGTCCCACAAATTACCCTCTCTCCATCCATCCTTCCCCCCTCCCCTCCTTTCCCCCTTTCCCTTATTCTTGGGCTATAATTGGGTTATAGCTTTCATATGAAAGCTATAAATTGGTTTCATAGTAGGGCTGGGTACTTTTTCTTCCATTCTTGAGATACTTTGCTAAGAAGAATATGTTCCAGCTCCATCCATGTATATATGAAAGAGGTAAAGTCTCCATCTTTCTTTAAGGTTGCATTATATTCTATGGTGTACATACACCACAATTTATTAATCCCTTCATGGGTCAAAGGGCACTTGGGCTTCTTCCATGACTTAGCAATTATAAATTGGGCTGCAATAAGCATTCTGGTACAAATATCTTTGTTATAATGTGATTTTTGGTCTTCTGGGTATATACCTAGTAGAGGAATTGTAGGATTGAATGGCAGGTCTATTTTTAGATCCGTAAGTGTTCTCCAAACATCTTTTCAAAAGGAATGTATTAGTTTGCTTTCCCACCAGCAATGCAGAAGTGTTCCATTTTCTCTATATCCATGCCAACATCTCTGGTTTTGGGATTTTGTGATGTGAGCTAATCCTATTGGAGTTAGATGATGTCTCAAAGTAGTTTTGATTTGCATTTCTCTGATGATTAAGGATGATGAGCATTTTTTCATGTGTTTGTAGGCTGTGCGCCTGTCTTCTTCAGAGAAGTTTCTCTTCAAGTCCCCTGCCCACCCTAAGATGGGATCACTTGTTCTTTTCTTGCTAATATGTTTGAGTTCTCTGTGGATTCTGGTTATTAAACCTTTCCCAGCGACATAACCTGCAAATACCTTCTCCCATTCTGAGGGCTGTCTGCTTTCCTTACTTACTGTGTTCTTGACTGTGCAAAAGCTTTTTAGCTTGATCAGGTTCCAGTATTGTATTTTTGATGCTGCTTCAATTGCCCAGGGGTCCTCCTCATAAAATATTTGACCAGGCCGATTTTTTCAAGTGTTTTCCCTGCACTTTTCTCTTCTAGTATTTTTATAGTTTCATGTCTTAAGTTTAAATCTTTAATCCAGTAAAAGTCCATCTTAGTTAATGGTGAAAGGTTTGGATCCAGTTTCAGACGAGATCGGGCGCGTTCAGGGTGGTAAGGCCGTAGACTGGGTCCAGTTTCAGTCTTCTACAGGTCACCAGCCAATTCACCCAGGACTATTTGTTAAATAGGGAATCTTTCCCCCACTGCATATTTTTAATTGACTTGTCAAAGATTAGATAACAGTAAGTAGCTGGGTTCATCTCTTGGTTCTCTATTCTTATTTATTCATTTATTATTAAATCATAGCTGTGTACCTTAATGCAATCATGGGGCATCATACACTGTTTTTATATACCATCTGACATACTTTCATCATACTGGTTAATATAGCCTTCTTGGCATTTTCTTATTTATTGTGTTGAGACATTTATACTCTACATCCAGTAAGTTTCACATGTAACCTTGTAAGATACACCGTGGGTGTGATCCCACCAATTACCCTCTCTCCACCCATCCTCCTCTCTCCTCTCCCCTCCCCTCCTTCTCCCCCTTCCCCATACTCTTAGGTTATAATTGGGTTATAGCTTTCATATGAAAGCCATAAATTAGTTTCACAGTAGGGCTGAGTACATTGGATACTTTTTCTTCCATTCTTGAGATACTTTACTAAGAAGAATATGTTCCAGCTCCATCCATGTAAA
>CAUYPK010137491.1:0-20360 GCA_963574355.1 Loris lydekkerianus
CTTTGAGAGTTTGGGAGCATTCAAAAACTTTGTCTTCAATGTGAGAAACCCTTTCTTCTGCTTGCTCCATTCTGTTACTGAGGGATTCTACTGTGTTTCTCAGATCTTTGAGGGATGCAACTTCTTGTCTCAATGTGTCAATATCTTTGGTCATTTGGTCTTTGAATTTGTTAAATTCTTGAGTTATATTTTGGGTTATTGCTTGGAGTTCTAATTTGATCTTATTTGCTATCCAGATTCTGAATTTGATTTCTGACATCTCAGCTATTTGTTTGTGCATGGGATCTTGTGCTGTGTCTGCCCCATTGATCCTTGGGGGAGGGGGAGTTGATCTACTCTGATTATTCATATTGCCAGAGTTTTCTGTTGATTTCACCTTATGATTGTTTTTCACCATTGCCTCTGGCTGTCCTCAGAGTTGGGGAGGTGTCTCTCCAAGGATAGATCCCAGCAGGGTCACTCTATTGTTGCTGGATCTTTGTAGGGAGTGACCCTGTGTAGTTCCTCTGGGGCTGCTCCAGCTAGGGAGTTCTGGTTGTGGAAGCAGCTCCGGTGTGTGACACATCCAGATTCAGCAATAGGGCGGGAGGTGGTGCGCACGGTTCTGAGAGTTCCTGGCACCCAGTGACTTTGGCACAGAATGTTCAAGGCTCCAGCAGTCTCTGGCCAGGAGAAGGGCTCTGCGCAGAGGCAAGGAGGGCTCCAGAGGGCATGCAGCTATCAGAGTCCCTGGACAGATGAGTGGGCTGGTGTGGAGGCAGGGAGGGTACAGGAGTAAGGGCGCAGGGTTGCGCGGCTCCCGCAGTTCCTGGTCAGGGCATGGGAGGCCTGGTGGGCACAGGTCTGGGGTCATGGCACAGCTCTTATGGAGGTCTGGGTGGCACCAAGCCCAGGAGTTTGAGGTTGCTATGAGCTGTCATGCCATGGCACTCTACCCGGGCCAACAGCCTGAGGCTCCAGTAACTGGTCTCACTCTGCCCCTGAGGGTTAAGGCTGTAAGGCAGCTCAGTCCCCGTCTTTAGGCTACTCAGGCACTAGGTTACTAGCTCCCACCTGATCCTTTCTCTGGGACCCTGAGGGAGGAGCTTGCCGGGGCAGTTCTCTTACAATGGCCCACAGCCGAACACTATTAGCTCCGTTCAGCTCAGCACCTCAGTACGGAGCCCTAGACAATGCCCAAAGTTCTCCACACTCCTGCTCAAGTTCTCCTCAAGGCAGTTCAACTGAGTGCCAGGTCGAAAAAAACCAAAACAGTTCACAGGTAAGGCCTTTCTGGTTTGCAGTCTCACTGCTGCTTGTACTTATGACTGCTGCAGGATTAGGTCAATCAAATACATGCAACTACTTGCCAGTTTTTCACTGTCTTTGTCTTCCTCTTGGGGTCCAGAAGTCCCTTGATGACTCCCTCAAAGGGATGATTATAGGCAGATCCCACCAGCCAGAGATGCCTGGAGTCTTATCTCCCCAGACTCACCATGCTCTGTTGCAGGGAAGCTGTTACTCGGCTGCCATCTTGGATTGTTCTCACTGTTTTATATCCCCAGCTCAGGTCTTGATTGAATCACAGCAAACATCCTTTCCATGGTAGTTACTCTGCTCCATGCAGGGGACCAAAGTAGAAAAGTCATGAGTTCGAACCCAGCTGTGGTGTGGTGTTCCCCTGGGGTGGTGGACACATGTAGTCCCAGATAATGGGGTGGCTTGGTCATCTCTGCCTGAGCCAGGTGAGGCCCAAAGCCCTGCCATTAAAATAGGGAATTTGGATGAATGTTCCACCCCAGTGACATGCAAACCTCAGGCACATATACCTTGAAAGTAGAATAAACATATTTATCAGATCCCTTGTTGAGAGTTAGATTAACCAAGAGAAAAGACAGGGCAACTGAGGACTCAGGATACTTGGGGGAGAGAGGGAAGATGGGAAGCTGCAGAAAACACTTGCCAAGAAGCATTTCTGAGCTCTCTAAACAAAGAAGGGCCCAGGGATTTGTATCAGAATAATCCCTGAGGTTGGGGGTGAAATTCGGGAGAGGTGGGGAATAGATGAAACAGGATTTGCCAGGAGTTGCTGGTTGCTGAAGCTGAGTGAGTTCATGGACATGGTTTATTCTATTCTCTCTATTTTTGCAGATGTTTGAAAGTTTCTATGATAAAAAGTTAAGAAACAGAAAAGGTGGGTGGCATCTGTGGCTCAAGGAGTAGGGCGCCAGCCCCATATACCAGGGGTGGTGGGTTCAAGCCTGGCCCCAGCCAAAACTGCAAAAAAGAAAGAAAGAAAGAAACAGAAAAGGTGACAATAGATAGGATCTGTGTTCCTATCTCTATCCCTACTACCTGAAGGGTTGGAGGGGCCATGTCATAGTGGCATAGAGCCAAGAGGGAAAGGATATCCCAACCCCAAAGATCCAGCTACCCAGGTCTCATCCCCTTCCCTCAAGCTCAGCCCCAGGCCCCAAGGCCTCCACTGGCCACACCCACCCTCCCTTCCCCTGGCAAGCCTATACTTACTGTTCTCCTAACCAGGAGGCCTGCTCTGCACCAGGCACCCAAGTCCAGCAATCAGCAGGACAGTCATAGTCCCTGGCTATGTGAGTTCACAGATGAGCTGGGGGGAAACAGATGATCGACACAGGATCACAGACTTGAGATGGTTTCAGACTGATATTGGGCAGGAGGCCGTGAACAGGAGAAGAAAGAAGAGTGGGATGGGGCAGCTCTTTGTAAGGGTGCCATAGGAGGCCCCCCTAAAGAGTGACATTGGAGCAGGGACCTGAACAAGGGCTGTAGTGAACCCCGAGGATATCTAGGAGGGTGCAGGGCTGGGGACAGCAAGTGCAAATGCCCTGAGGCCCACTATGCTTGGTGGTAAATGTGAAAAGAACAGGGGGTGGGTAGGAACTGAGATCAGGGAGGTGTCGTGGCAGGGCAGACCCCACAGGACCTTGTGAGACTCTGTGGAGCTTGGAATTTGCTCTGTGTGGAGAGTAAGAAACATCACAAACACACTGGTTTGCCCTGAGGAGGAGATATTGCAGAGCAGGAGGGGTCACCGGGAGACCAGATCAGAGACCACTGTGGTTCTGAGGCCAGGAGTGAAGACAGCTCGGGCCACTGTGATAGCAGAAGAGATAGAAGGAGGTAGGCAGGCTTGGGATGTATTTTGGAGACAGGAGACTTGCTGATGGAGGTAAGGGAAAGATGGCTGGGGAGCAGATAGATGCCGAGTGCCAGGAAGGAAGATCTGTGGAAGGAACCAGGGAAAATCAGAGGAGACATGATGTCACAGAGGTCGGTGTGAGCCAGCCCCTCTTGGGGCCTCCATTCTGGGCTACAGAGTTAGCTATCGATGGAGTCAGGCCCCAGGGCCCTGCCCCCCTTCCTCAGCACCCACAGGCCATGGGTTCAGTCAACAGGGCATGAATAAAGGACCCTGGGAGCCTTGCTGGTTAGAGTACAAGGAGGGGCTAGAGTAGGGGTGAGCTAGAGTGGGGGCTGCTCCTGTGGCACATGGACCTTGCCACCCACCCCTCAGCCTGGGATCCTCACCCCTTGCTGGAAGGACCCAGTGTGGAGCCTACTCACTCACACCCCGGTCTACATGGTCAAAAAGCAGCTGTTCTCAGAATCCATCACAAATTCTAGTTCTCCCCTGAAGCCTTTCCCAATTGTCAAAGCCAGGAAGCTGCTTCTCTCATCCATCAGCGCCTGACAGCACCCCTAAGCTCTCTCCTGACACCTGCCATGGCCTGCCTGCCATGCAGCCCCAGAGGGGACGTGAGATGGGTCTGCATCCGTGTGCTTCTCTGCCTGCTCCCAAACCAGGAGCGTCTGGGGAAGGAACGGCAGCCCGCTGACAATGGCTCATGGATATTGAGTATTTCTTTCATGCTGGGCCCTGTGCTAAGTGCATTTTATCCCATCAGTCCTCTGAGGTGGGTAACTGGGCCTAGGAGAAGTTAAGTGTCTTACCCAAACTCACCCTGGGGGAATAGCAGAGCCAGGATTTGAGTGGAGGCTAGTTTGAGTACAGAGAACCTGCCCTGCTGCACTGTACCTCCCTCACGCAACTCGAGGGCACAGAAGGTCTGAATCACCTTGTACCCCCAATGCTTGGCACAAGACACCAGGGGCCCTGGAAGCCAGCCCCACACACTTTCCTTGTGACTACCCAGCCCAGAGCCAGGCCCGGCCCTGGGGAAGTGGCCCACAGAAAAGATGTATTTACCCAGGTGTCAGGTGTCACAGGCAAGGGGTGTCCAGCCTCAGAAGCTGGCACCTTCTCCCAGAGAGAAGGCTCCCTTTGTAAAGAAAGGGCTGGGCTGATGACCAGATGGGCAACCAGGAAGAAACAGCCAAGTTCAAAGAAAGCAGTTGCAGGTGAGCAACTCCTGAGAGTCGGGTGGGACAGCTGCTGCCCAGACCTGTCTGTGTTCCAGCTAGGCCAGCTCAGCCTCACGACTAGCCTCTGCCACCTGTCAGCGGCGTGACTTGGCTGTGGGAACTTCTTCACCCATCAGGAGCTTCTGACATCCCTAGTGCCGCAGGACGCCCAGCCCTCTCTCCCAGGAATGAAGGCCCAGTCCTCATGCTGCAGGCAAAATGTCTTCCAAGCGGAAGTGCTGAGAGAGGCTGAGTAACTGGGTCAAACTCACAAATGTTCAGAGTCAGACACAGATAGAAATTACAAAGATGACCTCAGTCAACTTGATATTATACATAGGCAGTTTTACGTTGTCATTTGTTCTTCCAAGCAAGTGTGCCAATTACATAGGCACTTAAATGTGCACGTACGGTCTGGGAATCTGCTGGGTACAAGCCTCATGCTTTGTCCTCATCGCTGTTGCATCATCATCCTCATATCATCTCCATCAAAGCCAATACTTAGGGAATATTTAAGGCAGGCTAGTCACCTTGTATACATTATCTAATTGACTCCTCTAAATGACTCATGAGATAAATGTAATATCCCCACTTCACAGATGAAGAAATCAAAGCTCTGAGAAGTTCCAGAACATCTCCCAGGCCCCACATGACCAGGTGGCAGAGCCAGCCTTCCCATGGCAGCAGCATTGGGGCTGTCATGAAGACAGCTGCCTGCTGTGAGCTGAGCTGGAGAGGCCATGAAGGCGGCTGCTCCCTGTGGCTCAGATCTCAAAACTACAGGCCCAAGTGGAGCTCTGAATTAAGGGGTTCAGGACCAAAGGGATCTCCAGCACAGGCCTGCAGGGAGAACCATGGTCATGCTGACAGGGAGGGATTTCAGACCCAAGCAATCAGGACCCCAGAGACAGTGAGCAATCTTCTTGGTCCCAGGTCATCTCTCAGCCAGGCGGTCTCCTGGCACCACCCACCCTCTGTAGCCATCCTGGCCATGCCCACCTGTATCACAGGCCAGCCTCAGTAGTCCTCAGCCCTCTTACCCTCAACACCTACACGGCAGTCAGGAACACTTCTGGGTCATCACCTACCCAGACCACACCCTGTAGTCTGCCTGATATTAGGAAACCATCTAGAAATTTGGAAGCTCCAGAAAAGTCTATTAAGAACATAGCTTTGCCATCAGTCATCAGCCAGTACTGGCTTTGAATCCTGGCTTTGACATTTATTAACTCTGGCATGCTGGGCAAGTTATTAAACCTCTCTGTCAGTTTTCTGATCTATAAAGTGGGAGTAATAATAATACCTATCTCAAAGAGTTAATGGAGGGCCACCGTGAGGGCATGTACACAAGGCTCTCATACTTCTTGAAACATAGCAAATACTAAACAAGTAAACAAAATACTAGCTGATTTTGATTCAACCTCATCCTTCCATGTGTCCCTTAAAGTAACCTGGGTGAGTAGCACTGATCTGGAAGTCAGAAGTCCCAAGTCTGTGAGTTTAGCCAAAGGTTGTTGGTTGGTCGCCCTTAGTTCAGTGGTTAGAGTGCCAGCCCCATGCATGGCGTGGTGCGTTCAAACAAACCTGGGCCTACTAAACAACAACAGGAAAATACAAATTTAACTTTTAGGCCAGGCATGGTGCTTCATGCCTGTAATCCTAGCACTCTGGGAGACTAAGGCGGGTAGATCGCCTGAGCTCACAGGTTTAAGACCAGCCTGAGCCAGAGCGACGTCTCATCTTTAAAAATAGCCAGGCATTGTGGTGGGCACCTCTCGTCTCAGCTAATTGGGAGACTGAGACAGGAGATCTGTTGAGCCCAAGAGTTTGATGTTGCTGTGAACTATGACTTCATAGCGCTCTACCAAGGAAAGCAAAGTAAGACTCTGTCTCAAAAAAAATAAACAAATAAAATACGGGTGTTGCCACCACTTTAGCTGATTTTTTTTTTTTTTTTCAGTTTTTGGCTGGGGCTGGGTTTGAACCCACCACCTCTGGCATATGGGGCCGGTGCCCTACCTGTTTGAGCCACAGGCACTGCCCACCTTAGCTGATATTTTACAAAAGGATCTATGTTGCTGCTACATAAGAAAGATCTCTAAAAAGGCTAAAGCCTGGCAGCAAACTACTTATAAGTTGCCTTGTCCTCTCTACAACTACCCCAGATTCTACCTACTCTAGTTAAACGCAGCCCTGGGGTGGGGCATCTGATGTAACTGAGAAGCTGAGTTGTTTAAGAAAACAGCCTTGTTTTTAACCTGATTTGCCACTGGTATGCACATTCAGAGAATTTATTCCATAGCAAGCCCCCATGGCAAAAAGACTGCCCCGTCCCATGTCTGTCAACCACAGGCTCCTCTCCTCCCCCAAGCCTCCACAACATGGAGCAGTGCATGGACTCTTTGCTGAAGACTTTGCCTTCCTCATGACTTCAAGACAGGTCCAAAATGGGAAGTGGGAGCCAGAACACTAATTGAACAGTGCAAATTGATACAGATATTTGCTACACCTCAGAGTGGGAACCTTTGCAAGGCTGCGAGACCACTGCAAATATCCAAGAGTCTGGCATGGTGTGAAGATGACTGGGAGGATGTTCGTGATTTGGCACTCACTTCCCCACAGAGCTTGGCAGGCTGACATGTAGGTAAAGAATGCTGAAGAATGGGCTGGGTATGGTGGCTCCGCTCCTGTCTATAATCCCAGCACTCTGGGAGGCCGAGGCCGGTGGATTGTTTGAGCTCAGGAGTTCGAGAGCAGCATGAGGAAAATCGAGACCCCATCTATACCAAAATAGAAAAACGAGCCAGGTGTTATGGTCCCAACTATTTGGGATGCCAGGGCAGGAGAATTGCTTGAATCCAGGAGTTTGGGGTTGCTGTGAGCTATGTCACCATTCATTCTACCCAAGGAGATAAAGTGAGACTCTGTCTCAAAAAAAAAAAAAAAACAAAAAAAAACAATGCTGATGGACATTGCAGTGGCGATCTGATGGTGGACACCCAGCAAAGAGGGTGGATGTTTAGCCATCAGTCATGTTCTGGGAGCCCCTCTTGGGCCAGACACGGTGCTGTGCACAGGGACACAGTAGTAAACATGAGTGCTGATCCTCATGGAGCCCATGGTCTGGCAGAAACAGTCACTGAACAAGTCACTGTTAATGTCAACACCTTAAAAAAGGATGTCCAGGGTTCTTGGGGGGAGTACAGCAGGGCCACAGAGTAGGCTGGAGAATCAGGAAAGGCTTCCTGGTAAAATAGATATTTCTGAGAAGTTCATATGGCAGTGCTCAGTGGTGGGCAGGCAGGGGACAGCAGGATGCCCAGTGCCTTACCTGACCTTGCCTTGCAAATGCCCGCCTTGTTAGAACACAGTGGGGTTGAGAGCAGAAACAGCTCCTTGCAGAATAAGCAAGTGTGTGGCCTTGGTATCTGTAGCCTCCAAGGGCTAGAAAATGCAGCTTCTCGCCCTTTGTGAACAAAAGGGGGGGCCTCGCCCTCAGAGACATTCTTGGCTGGGAGGTGGAGGGTGAAAGCACCCCCGTACAGAGATTGAAGAGTGCAGGTTTGCCTTTGGGGAAATTCCTCCGTGGGAGCCAACGCACAGTCTCCACAGGCTGGTGCAGATTTCAGACTCCTTGCCTGTCATACTTTAGACAAAACAACACAAGCTGGTGCATCCATCTCTGCTATTTTTGCCTGTGGGTCCCTGTCTGATATTAAATATTACCTTCTTATTCACTGCTTGTGGTGAATAGCATTTTCACAGCCATTTCTGTGATAATTAAATTCCTCGAGGTGTTTTCTTCCCCAGTGCTATCAGGAGTGATGAACAAGCTCCAGCACGTTTGGTCAGGAAGACGGTGTCCTCCTGAAGAGGACCTTCTGTGGGGCTCTGGTTCCCACCCTGTGTGAGCCAAGGAGGAGGCCTAGCTGGTGTTGAAGGCATTCTCAAAGCGTGCACTTTGGCACCCAGCTTCACACCATGCTAAAAGGTGTTTTGTGAGAAAGAGACCCCAAGGCCAAGTTGGTTTGGGAAACACTTGATTAAAAAACCTTAAACAAGTCTCTTGTCTTTAGGACTTCTCAGGACCTTTCATACATGGAGGGAATGAAAATCTCAAAGAGGAAAACAGCGCATGGCCTGGCCCAGACCCTCCCCACTGTCCATAAGGACAACGTGCTATATTGTTCTCATAGGAATGTCATAGCAAAGTACCAAAAACTGAGCAGCTCAAACCAACAGAAACTGGTTCTCAGACAGTTTGGTGGCTAGAAATCCAAAATCAAGGTGTTCGTGAGGCCATCCTCCCTCAGAAGGTCCCAGAGAGGAATACATTCTTACCTCTCCCGAGCTGCAGGTAGTTGCTGGCATTCCTTGGCTTATGGACACATCACTCCCATCTCTGCATCTGTCCTCCCTGTGTATCAGTCTTCACGCGGCCTTGGATTTGGATTTGGGGCCCACCCTAACCCAGTATGATCTTCCCTAAACTTGGTTATACCTGCAAAGACTTGATTCACAAATAAGGCTACATTCATGGCACCAGGGGTTAGGACTTGAGCATGTCTTTTGGGGGGACATAAGTGAATCCTCTGTAGATGGACTAGAGAGAAAAACAAAATGAAAAAGCAGGAAGCGGTACCCAGAGTGGTTCAGTGCACAAACTTTGTAGCCCAATTTCAATCCCTGCAAGTGCTGTGCTTTCCAGCATGTGGGTAAATGCAGCATCTCCGGTCTCATTGTTCTCACCTGTGTGTAAGCTGATCCTAACACCTGCCTTGCAGGATAGTTGCAGGATCAAAGAGATAAATACATAAAGCATTGAGTCCAGTCCCTGGCACACAAAAGGCTTTTAGTAGGAAAGTGAAGTGGTCAGATTCTTTTTCTGGAAAAAAACAATCCCCCTGGCTTCTGTGTGGTAGAGGGGCTGGCACTCTGCGTGGTAGAGGGGCCGTCTTGGTCTTGCTGGTCCCACAGTGGGTGCATCTGAGGAAACGTCCCATGCTGTTTGTCTAGCCCTGCAAGAGCAATGCCCAGATCTAGGCCATGTGAGGATCTGCTGAGGGACGTGGGCTGTCAGTCTGTCTGCCAGCTCAGACACTACCACAGGACATGGGCCAAGCTACAGAGAGTGTAGGGACCTGTTTCCTCCTCTGACAGTGGACGTGACAGTCCTTTGCTGTGTACCTTACAACACGACATGGGGAATGAATGACAAAATGCACAGCAAATAGCTTTGTAATTTTCAATCCGTTGCTCAAAGTGTGTGTTGGGGGGGTGGGGTGGCTATATCTTTCAAAATACTGCTCCCAGTAGTCACCAGGTCCCTCTCTTGGGCAGTCCTGGTAACTTTGGTACCAGTGCAGGTGAGAACAGGGTAGAGGTGATTATCAGAAAAAAATGCCCCAAAACGTGAAGGAGTAGAACCTCACATGTGACCCTAGAGAGGCCATCATCACCATGTTGCCCAGGCTTTGATTCCCAGGGACAAGAGAGGGTGTGGGAAGAGTAGGGTGGTGCATAGCCTGGGATGAGCAGATCAGGGATCAATCACTGGGGAGGTCTTGACTGGAGGTTTGATGACCCAAACTCTGAAGACAATGGATACGACTGTGTCCATTGCTGCTGGAGCTTCCGGGGACGGGAGAGCTGCAGGTCCGCAGGCCAGTCTGTGCGGAAGGCAATGGAGGCTGTCCCACGGGCAGATCTGCAAGCTGGACGAGACCCAGCTGAACTGCCTCCTGATTGCAAGACAGGAAAGTGAGCTCCCCAAGGCCCCAGTGATTTATGGGAGCCTGCGATGCCCCCACCTGCACCAAAACTGCCTTTAGAAGTGGAGGCAGGCCCGGGCCTGGGTCTGCGAGTGTGTGCATGAGCGGCATCCGCTGTGCTGCCGCCAGAAGGGGAGCTCCTCAGAGCCCAATCTGGGGAGCCGTGCAGAATCCTGTGGGGACTCCAGGACACTCTCTGACAGAATACCTGTGCTCTGACCTGCTTCTAGAACCAGTGCCTGTCAAGACAGGAGGGTATTTGTATCATCAAGGAAAGCATTTCCAAACAGGGTCCTTCTGGACTCAGGGCTCAGCCTTAGGAAGCCACAGAAGCCTGGGCTGAGATAGTGAGGGAGGAGTACAGGGACAGCAAACATAGGAGGCCCTGCCTGCAGGGCCCTCTCCAGGCAATGGGCTCCTGAGGCAGGGACCCCTCCCCCATGGCTTTTCCTGGCCCTTAGTACAGTGTATGATGTTTAGCATGCATTCACTCAATATTTGGCAATGACTGGAATTCACATTTTCAGTCCAGTATCATTTCCCAAGTGCCTGCAAGTCCCCATGTTTTCAGATGGGGACTCACATAATGAAGTAAGAATTGGACAGGCAATTAAACTAAGACCTTAACCCATGGAGTTGAGGTTGTGCCTCCACCGTGCAAAGGTTTTGCAAACCCCTTAGAGATTCTATTTCCTCAATGGTAAAAAAGGGGCCAGGATGGGTCCTACCAGTTAGGTGGTTGTAAGCATTGCTGAGACCATCCATAGGTGGTTGATCACTAGGCTGCACAGAGTAAATTTTCAGTAAGTGTTGGCTGTTGATATGATTTTTTTAATCAAATTATAAAATATATAAAATTTTATGTAAAATAAAATGCATAGATCTTAAGTGTTCCAGGTGATAGGTGTTAACAATTATACAGACCTGTAACTATCACCCCAAACAAGATATAGCTATTAAACATTTCCAAACACCCTGGAAAATTCCCTCATGCCCCCTTCCAATCAAGCTTTTCCACTTCCTCTTCTGATTCCCATGACAGATGAGCCATATCTCTTCTAAAACGTCATGTAAATGGAATCAGAGAGAGTATCTTTTGGCCCCATTCTTCCACGTCTGCCTTTTTTTGGTTCAGCATTGTTTTTGAGGTTAGTCTGTGTTGTTGCAGGTATTAGGGGGTTGTTTTTTTTTCATTGCTGCCTACTATTCCAAAGTGTGACTATATCATTTCAAGAAAGTCGTCTTTCTTATTGATGCATGTTTGGTTTGTTTCCAGTTTTGAGTTGCTATAAATACGTATGCTATAAACATTCTTATACAAGTGTCTATGTGGACATATGTTTTCACTTCTCTTGGATAAATAATTAGGAATGTAAACACAGGGTCATTGTATAGATATATGTTGATAGGAAACTGTCAAATTGTTTTCCAAAGCGGTTTTATCATTTATGCTCTCACCAGTAATGTACGCATTCCATTTATTCTACATCCATAAGTATTTGGTATTATTGGTTCTTTTTATTTTAGTTATTCTATTGGGTGTGAAATAGTAGTATACTGTGGCTTTAATTTGCATTTCCCCATAACTAATAATATCGAGAAGTTCTTCATGTTGCTGTTAACCATTCATGTCTTTTCTTTTGTGAGAGCTCCAGTCTCATTTTGCAATTGGTTTGTTTGTCCTTTTATTTTGATATATAGAGATTTTCCTAAATATATTCTAGATATATATTTCCTTTATCGGATGTATGTATTTCAAATATTTTTTTCATCTGTGGCTTACCCGTTTATTTTTTTAATAGTGTCTTTGATGATGAAAAGCAGGAACATTTACTTTTGATAACAAATTCATTATTCTTTCCTTTTATGGCTCGTGCCTTTTGTGTCCTGTCTGAGAAATCTTGCCTTCCCCCAAGACTGTCAAAATATTTTTCTCTGTTTTTTCCTAGAAGCTTTTTGACTCTAGTTTTTGCCTTTAGGTTTATGGCCCATCTCAAACTATTATTTTTCAAAATCATAGTGGTTGTTTAGTGCCACAAACACTAAACAGAATCGGACTTTACTTATGCCTCAGGGTGAAGAGATAATGTCTGTTCTAAGAAAGGTCTTTTGTTAGAATCCTGGCTTTGACCGTCTACAGAGTCACTGCTAATTGACCACAGACCACGAATGGCAGCCTAAGAATAACCAGCCAAAGAAAAAGCTAAGTTGACTTTTCTGTGTTCAGTGGGGACACTGAGCTTCTGGTTGCTAGCTCAGATAACAGCTCTGGGGACCACAGCAGGTCCCAACCCAGGGCCTTAGGATGACCACCAGGACTTGTCCACTGAGGACATCAGGGGATGAGATGATTTAGGCAGCTCCTCGTGACAGATGGAACTAGAAGTGATGAGGTCTGATTGTAGTAGATGTCAGAGCCCCCAGCATGGCCCCGTGATAGCCTGGATGATTAGGGCAGTAGGCCCTGGGCAACATGAAGGAGAGCCCGGGTCAGAGACAGTGGGAGGTGGCGAGGGTAAGGATCCTTGTGAGGACAGGACGAGGGGCCCTCAGAGGAACAAACAGCTGCACCCCAGCCTTTGAGAACCTGCCCTGGGATCTCACCCAGCAGCCAGAGGCCTGCAAGACATGTTCTCTCCCTCTGGGAATACGCCAGGGATGGCCCTCTCTTGGGCCCAGAGAGGAGGCTGCAGGGCTGTCTTGTCTTTGGGACTTGCCTTGCAGTCTCTGTGTCCCACTGACTCTGCTGGCATACTCAATGTATGTCTTGTCACCCTCCCATTATATGGGAATTATTACTCTTAATGGGGTATTAGGACATGGGAGGAGAGGAGCAGGGTCCAGTCTCTAGCAAAAAGGTTTTCTGGCTGTCCACACTCCCACTGCTCCAACTCCTCAAAGAGAAGAAGAAATTATTCAAGGTCACACGGCTACTGAGTGATGGAACAGAGATTTGGTCTGGCAGTGTGACTCCAGAGTGGGGAAATATCCCAAGGAAATCAGAGGTGTCAATGGACCAGAGACATCTGATTGCTCCCTTGGGCTCCTGAGCAGCCCAGGGCAAGGCAGGCCCCTCAGGCAGCCCCACAGGGCTCCCAACAGCTCTGGACTCAGGAATGGTCACCCTTTGTCTGGGGAGCTCTTAAAACCACCACCCACCAAGCCCAACAACCCTTTATGAACAGAGCAGAGCTGGCACAGTGGAGGGGGCAGCCTGTCTCTGTGTCGCCTCTTTCCTTTGGAGAGAAGCATTACCTGAGGTGATCTGTGACACTCTGGGTTAATCCAGAACTCAGAATTTTTTAAAAACAAAGTTCTTTCCCTCTGGGTCTCTTAAAAGAGAATCATGCCAGCATCATTTATAACTCAAATAATTTTGGATGTCAATTGTATGTCTTTAATGAGCCCAGAAATTTTCATAATTATTCTTTTTTTTCAAAGCCATAATTATAGGTTAGAGTATATGCTACAGACAAGAAATTTAAATAGAGCTTTTTACACACTTAGGCATTCTGCTTCTTTCTCTTCTAAAATAATTTTTTAGAATGCTTCCAATTATCCTTCTGTTACCTCTCTTTTCTCCTTGGGGTAAACACTAGGAGATGAGATTCTAATTGTCCAATGCCTTGTCCCCAGGTGGCATGTCCCAGCCCCATCTCCCTGTTCCTTCAGTTCATACCCAGCTCCCCTGTGGTTGCACAGGACACAGGGATTGGCAGTAGGTGGGAAAGGCCGCTCCCAGCAGTGAAGGCCAGGGCAGCCCTCAGCATAGCCAGCATCCTCCCACATATGCACAGGGAGTGAGGGAACAGCCACAATAGGATGGGCACAGTGCACCCGAGATGCTCCTGACGGGTCTCCTCCCATGACAAAACCTGTGTCCAGTGACAACCTAAGACCCACCCTACTTCCACTACCTGGATTTCAAATGAGAAGCAGATGGCAAGGCCCAGCAGAGACAGGACACATGGCCAGTGACACCATGATTCTAGATTTAAACATTCATTCACTCAGGGTGCACTGAGCATCCCTGCCCTTCTGGAACTCACTGTGAGGCCTCTCTCTCTTCTTCCATACTGGCTACAAATCTGGCCCAGAATTTGGCACAGGGCCTGCAAGGCAAGTGAGGCTCGGATCCTTCTCACTTAGAACGTCTATCTTTCCTGGTGGGACTACCACGTTTGGCCCCTAAGTATTCTCTAGGTGGCCCACAGCCCCTCTGCCCCCAGATAGGTAGGCTCTACCCCAGTTTCCTTGCGAGTCAAGTCATCCCTGCGACTCAAGTCATCTGGTCCCTCCCTAGTGGCTTCACCGCCATGTGCCCACTGACACTTCCTGCATTCCCAGGTATTTCCACACTGGGCCCGTGCCGGGCACTCCTTGTGCATGCGCTGCGTTCTTGCTTTTCACACTCACCCTCGGGCTGAGATCTTACTGCTGTACTTATTCGTAAGTGGCAAGACTGAGGCCAGAGCCCCTGCAGCAGGCCATGGGGCTCTCACTGCCTTTCTCCTCTGGATTTGCTTTATGGCGGCGATTAGAGGCTGCAGGCGTGAGTCCTGGGTTGGGACAGGCTGCCTTGGCTGTGAAGGGTCAGAGATCCTGCTCTCTCAGTGAGATTGTTGCATTTTCTCTCTTGCCAAGTGACTAAGACCAAGAGCCAGCCTCCCTTCCCTCCTAGGGCTACTGGGAATTTGTTTACTTCTTAGCACAAAAGCCCATATCCTGGGGAGAAGGTTATGGCAGGAGCAATAACATGTGGCTAGCATCAGAGGAGAGACTCCACGGAGCCTCTGTCCTCCGGCTGGGGTCCAAGAGGAAACACAGCCGCCTCCCACACAGGCGGTGGGAGGAAGGTGCCAGCACAGCTGACCGAGGTGGAGGGCCAGCCAGAGAGAGGCCCTTGTGGCTGGGCGGTAGCTCTCTCAGTGCTGAGCAGCAGCTGAAGGGAGAAGGGCTGCCTAGTCTGTGCACGCATCAGTGTAGCTTATGAGCGTCAGGAGGTCAGGGCTGTGCCCGTGATAGCTCGCCACATCTCAAGGCCTGCTGGGAAAACGCAGGCAAAGAAAAGGATCCCCTGGTCCTAGGAGACCTAGCAAAGGTCCTTTCATTGTCACGTTCTTATTGAGAACAGACTGTGTGCCAGGAGCCAAGTCTCACTCTCACAGATCTTACGTTCTTGTAGGGAAACCTGACAATAAGCAAGAAAAAAGTAAATGACATGACGATTTCAGATGGCTGCAAAGGAAGCAGAACAGGGCAATGCGACAGAGAGTGACCGTGTGGGCCAGGAAGGCTGACATTGTAGACTAGATGGCTGGAGAACTCTCGGGGAGGAGCTTAGAGTTGACCTGTGAATGAGCAGCGGTGGCCACCTCGCAAGAATGGGGAAGAGCAGTCCAGGCAGAGGGGTTGGCCAGTGATGCCGCCCAAGGCCCTAATGAGCTTGGCACCTTTGAGGAGCAGGAAAATTGATTGTAGAGCCGAGGGCTGGGAGGAGTGGGTGGGGGCTGGGTGGGGTGATGCTCACGTGAGGCCCATGCACCATCTCAGTCAGTAGCTTAAGTTGCCTTTGAAGAATTAAATTCTACAGTAATCATTCTTGCTGCCCTAATGAATAATAATTTTCTGAGGAGCAAAAGGCAATGCAAAGTGATAGAGTTCTTATTTTAATGTTATTGTTTGCAGCCATGTCCAGGAGCCAGGTTACACCCCTCAATATCTAAGTATTTGGGGGATACTTAGCTATTTCAAACAGGATTGCCTCTTTCATCTATCCAGAAGGTTTTAACCTCTGCAGCCTCCCTCCATGGAGCATGCAGCCAGGCCTGACCTCGGGAAGCCTGTGTGGGTGGGATACATCTGTGTACTCAGCGATTCAATAAAACGAGTCGATACAGCACACCAGGCCGCCCCGGAGACCAGCAGTGTTTCATCCACAAGCCAAGAGTCTTCTTTAAAGTCTCTCCTTGTCTCCGTGCGGGCCCAGCCGTTGCTGCTGCCCACTGCTGTGGCTGTTTGTCTTCCTGTGAGATGATCTGGCTGGGAAGAGACACCCCTGGCAGGGCCACGAAGATGGGTTCGGGGCCTGGAGCTCACCAGCCGCGCCCTCCTCACAGCCTTTCAAGTGTGTCTCCTAAACCACTGGGTGAAGAAACGCTCTTTCTCTGGAAAGTTCCACTCTGCTGAAACTGGAAACCTACTGGACAAAGGGTCCAGGAAGTGCATTGCTTGTCTGGGAAGCTGGGAAGGCTCCTCTCGCCACACACCCTCTACACACTGAGAGAAGGAGACGGGGCACGCAGGCCCGTCCAGTTTGCATACGGAAAAGCTCCCCAACAGTCCTTCCGCTTTTCCTTTTCTCTCAGACCTTCTCCTTTCCCCGGGGCAGCACTCAGAAAGGCTGCTGCAAAGCCAGGAGGCAGCTATGTTTCACTTTAGTCTCAATTCCATTCCATTGGTAGTGGCTGCCTCAGAACAGTGTTACCAGGGCTTTAGACCATGTCGTGGCTCAACTGGAAAGAGTGAAGTGATTGATTTGTGATGTCTGCCCTGAGCACAGAAGATTACGGAGGCACGCACGTCATTTGTTTGCCAATCCTAACAAAGGCTGGCAAGTTTGGAGACGTCAGAAAGAGACCTAACGTGTCACCACATCTTCCTCTTTTTTCGCTGCGTCTCTGAAGGCTACTGAGTCACTAAGCAGAGCCAGTCTTGTTGATCTAGTCTCCCCTCTTTGTATCCCGCAACTACCCAGCGCTACTCAGGCCTGACCCATTCCTCTCCTTGACTGGCTGCAGAATTCCCTCTCTAACTCTGACATGGGTAGGCATTTTCCACAGTGGACTCTGCAGCCTTCACCCTACTAATACACAAGGATAAATGATCAGAGTTTTAATTAAATAGAAATGTAAAGAAAATTTAAATTGAAAAAAACTATGAACATTTTAGATTGTTAACCTTCCACTCACAAGAGGAATTCAACAAGGGAAAAGGAGGTTGAACGATGGAACCAATAAAAATACATCCTAAAGACAAACACTTTTGAAATTTCAGATGATTGGGTTTGAGCTTTCAATTTGATCTTAGCTGGTAGGAAGGTCCATCTTCAAAGGAGGAACATTAAAAAGGAGTTTAGAGGACATTTACTCTTTGGGACTTATGTTCTAATCCAAATCTTCAACCTTCAGCTTCCGTGAAAGGCGGACAGGATCAAATCCAGCTCCATTTGAAAACAAATATGCATGTCTTAGTTGAGTGGCAGGTTTAATTAGCAGCCACATCCTATTTTAATTGCTAGATTATTAGCAAAGACAACATCACCACGGATGACTGCACTGCATGTCAATTTGGAGTGAGCAACCCAGCTCTGTAACTTTTTCCAAAGCAATGAAGACATGTGAAGCAGGGTGGCTCCGCTGAGCTCTTGAAGGTGGCGTTTCCTATCTTTCCCACAGCTTCTCCTCTGTCGGGGGCACTTTTTAATAGCAAATAGCCCAGTGAGAGGACAAAATGGGATAGAATTTTTGAACACTAAAAAAGCCTCCTTAATGAGTCAATAACCTGCCGAACTGTCTATGCATCCACCTGCATGACATGGATCATTCAAAATGGGTTTAATCAGAAAACGGATAAAGTCGTTCTCAGGGCAGCACACTTGACTCACTGTGAAACACCAGCTATCCTTGCTGGCTGCTCTGAAAGGGGGCCCACTGCCATATGAGGAACTGATAGGAACTACTAGTCTTTTCCAAAGATTTGCTGTTTGAATAACACAGTTCAGGTAGATCTTGGGTAGGACCCTGGACTTCTCTGAGCCTTGATGTTTCCTAAGGGGGCCCTCTGGGCTGCCGCAGGTGAAATGGAAGAGCCTAAACCAGCCACACTGGATGAGGGCCAGATGCTAAATGGGCTCCATGGCTGGTAAGCAACCTTGTCAGGGTCCTTGACTCAGCATTCATCTGCCTGATCTCACTACATCCTCACACAAACCCAGGTGGAGGAATATAGTGATTCCTGTTTTTCAGCTCTAGAGGCAGAGGCATAAAGTCTAAATTCAACACTTCTGGTTTTATACATTTTGAAAAATTGCTGGGCAGGGAATAAAGACTTTTGTCATTTATAGAGTGACCAACTTGTCCTAGTTTGCCTAGGATTTTCTTTCTAGTCTTAGCATCAAAATTCCTGAATCCCAGGACACCCTTCAGTCCTGGGCAAGCTGGAATGGATGCTCATCTATTTCTAAACGCCCAGGAAGGGCACACTCCAGATGCCCCAAGCAGTGCTTTGCATACCCAGGGAAGCGACTCAGGCAGGGGTGGGGAACCTGTGACCTTAAGGCCACATGTAGCCTTCTAGGTCCTAAAGTGCAGCCTTTTGACTGAATCTAAATTTTATAGAACAAATCCTTTTATTAAGGGGGTGCTGCAAAGAAAGATGAAGCTTTTCTTGCCTCCTTTGGTGCTTAAAAAATATCTTGAAAGTAGAAGGCTGCAAATCTCCCACCGTTGAGAGACCTTGACTCTCTCCCAACCACTTTCTCTGGAAGAAGCGATTCAGAGGAAGGGTTCCCAGGCAGCCACTGGCCCATCCACGCCTTTTATCACTGAGGGCTGAGTGAGGAGCCCCCGCCTCTGTTTGGGAGCCATAGCCTCTGAATAACAGGGCTATCTGTGAGTATAATTTATGAGTCGTGTTTCCCCTGGAACCAACCTTTTAACCCTGGGAGAGCTTAATTGCCTTTCCCAGATTTTGCTTTAATAACCAGCTTGACTCTTGCCAATTTTTGGCTGAACTGAGAAACACTGAATGTGTGACTGGAAACGGAAAGCTCATTACTCGATACCTGATACATCTTGGGCCAAATGCTTGATTCATTCATTTCATTCACTGTAGCATCCTTTCCCAAATAAGTCAGAAACTGACTTCACATGTAAAACTTCCAAACCCAAGTAGTATCTGCAAAGTTGAATTTTTATAAAAATGCCCTCCCCTAAAACAGGCAGAGAGAGGACTTCTGACTGTAAATTACAGGATGGCTTTGGAATTCTCGGTCATTCCTAAAGGAGTTCAGCCTTTCTATTGGGGCTCTTGGGCCCCAAACTCCACCTTCCAAAGTAAGCATGGAGTAAGGTGCGGACATCTGGTTCCTGTTTCTGGATTCAAAATTGATCTGCTGGGTGATTCTTGGCAAGTCACTGAACCTCTCTGAGCTTAGGTTTCCCTAATCCTGGCTCACCAGACAGCTCTCATGGGGAGGGGACGGGTGGCCAGTTAATGAGCAGGTGTTTTGGGGAAGGATGGCTCAGCCTATGGCACAGCATAAGTGAATCCCAAGGAAAACGGGGGACAAGGCAGGAGGTGGGGATTGTAAATTAGACCAGTAGCTGAACTCTGCAAAACAAGAGTGGCTTGAAGCAGGAAATAAATTATTTCTCAAATCACTCACATCTGATTTCAAGATAATTGAATCCCCTGGTACAGTCTCAGATCAAGTCTTATTCGTTCTTCAAGGCCCCTCTGGAGCACACATGCCTTCCCCAATTCAATTTGGCTCCTGCCAGCTTTGTCCTTTCTTGAATATTCCACAGCTCCACAGAATTCCTGCCCCTCCACAACATCCTTAAGCCTTTATAGAATGATTCTCCCACATGCCACGTTCAGCATGGCATCTTTTTTTTTTTTTCTTTTAATTTTTTTTTTTATTGTTAAATCATAGCTGTGTACATTAGTGCAATCGCTTGTACCCATTCTAAGATGCACCATAGATGTGGCCCCACCCATTACCCTCCCTCCTCCGAAACCTCCCCCCTTCCTTACCCTTCCTTGGCCCTTTCCCCATAGTCTTGTGCTATAGTTGGGTTATAGCCTTCATGTGAAAGCTATAGTTTAGCTTCATAGTAGGGCTGAGTACATTGGATACTTTTTCTTCATTTCCTGGGATACTTTGCTAAGAAGAATATGTTCCAGCTCCATCCATGTAAACATGAAAGAGGTAAAGTCTCCATCTTTCTTTAAGGCTGCATAGTATTCCATGGTATACATGTACCACAGTTTGCTAGTCCATTCCTGGTCGATGGGCACTTGGGCTTCTTCCATGACTTAGCAATTATGAATTGGGCTGCAATAAACATTCTGGTACAGATGTCTTTGTTATATTGTGACTTTTGGTCTTCTGGGTATAAACCTAGTAAAGGAATTATAGGATCA